>CCAG010019597.1:0-47435 GCA_001077435.1 Glossina morsitans morsitans | reverse complement strand
GGACGTCGAACCGACCAACGAACAAGGACCAGACCGACAACATTTTTTTATCTATATATAAATTTTCTTTTTGTTTCTCGAAATTAAGTCTCATGTGTCTCTCTTTCGGGTTTTGGTTTTTCGAAGTAATTACGATGTAAGTTGGCCGCGTTATTACAATATGGCGCCCAACGTAAAACCCAACGAAATCACGAAGTGTCTTGAATTTTTTTTTTTAAATAAATAATTTTTTTTTCTTTCGCTTGCTCTCCTTCGTTTTCTTTTTTGTTTTTTTTTATTCTTATATAAACGTTGGTCGCTGTTACAAAATGGCGCCCAACGGAAACGTACCTCCACAGCAAACGACCTTTTTCTTTTGGTGATTGCTGGTTTTTCTTTCTGCGTATTTATATCACGACATACGTTGGTCGTGTACATAAAATACCGCCCAACAAATTTCTAAAAGTAAAATTTGCAAAATTTACTAAAGGTTTAATCAATTAAAGTTTCCAGTTTAAATTTTCCTAACGAAAGGTTTCCGAAATTTAAGATCCGCAAAGTTTAAAGTCCAACGAAACATTATACCCAGCTAAATTTCAATTAGATCTTTTAATTTCGTCTTTGATAAGTTGGTCGCTTGTGACTAATAGCGTCCAAAGAAGCTCCGAACAGCTATATTTAATTTTATTTACATTTAACGTTGGTCGCGCGCATGTTACAAAATGGCGTCCAACGGAATATGACCTAGTTATATCTTATTTTTATTTTCAATTAACGTTGGTCGCTGTTACAAAAATGGCGTCCAACCAAATTAAGTCTCATGTTACAGCTGTTTGCAGAAACCTAAAAGATGTGTATCATTTAATTTCAATATCGCATTCCTTAAAATCTATCAAAACAGCTTTGTTTGAAGACTACCCATTATTTTTTGACATAATTTAGGACGCGCCTTGTTACATTGTACACATTTTTGTACAGTCGCTCTGGCTGTTATTTTTCCTTTTATACGCCAGAACATTTGTCTAATTATCCCCAATACCGCTTGCGGACTGCAGTGCTTGTTTTAATCGGGAATTAACTTAAACAGTAGTTTGACCAGTGCGTCATTATATGGAAAGAGCATTGGGTGCTTCGTGTCAAACAGTAGAGGTGATTCTTGTAACCGCCCACCTACTCGGATAATCGCGTTGTCACCGAGAAACGGAGATAGTGTGCAGATCGGACTTTGTTTTGCAATTTCTTAATGGTTCTGTAATTGTTTGATCTCATTTTGGAAGCCATAATTCTGAATTGCATGAATTATGACCATAAGTTCCGCTTCAAGTTCTTTGGTAGTGAGTGCTGTAAGATCAGATTTTGAAGAACCTCTGGGTGTAGCTAGTCGGACGAAGCGAAGTACATAGGAGATGATTCGATGCAACTTGCCGAATGGACCCTTGTGATCGATATTGTAAACGAACTCATAATTGCATGTGGTTGTCAGCACCATAATGTGGTCCTTCTTTCATTCAAGATCGGTGGGAACTTGGAATTGTGCCAGGAATGGTGTTGGCCAGCATTCTTGGCTGCCGTGTAGAAATAATGGCCCAAGAAACCATATTTGGCTTTCTGCTAGGGTCTTTGCCCCTTGCCTCTTCTTGAAAGAATGTCTGCGGGTTATCCTTAGAACTCACGTGTTGCCACTGCTGTGGCACGGTTAATAATTGAATCTGAGTGATTCTGTTGCCAACAAATGTGTGAAGGGATGATGATTGTGAATTTATCCAAGATCCATATTCTTACGTAATCTATAGGCGAGTTACGCAGCCAAGAGTGCTGTGCACAATTCTAATCCCGGAAGCGTTTGCTTCTTAAGAGGTGCTACTCGAGATTTTGCACAGAGTAAGCGTGCCGTTATTGTGCCGCCTTCAAAAGTGGCTCAGATGTATGCAACAGCTTCAAATGCCTTTTCGGAAGCATCAGCAAAAGCGCGCAACTGGATTGTTGCTGGAAGATGTGTCGGGAGATTTGTAGTTTGTTTAGCGTGACCAAATTTTCACGGAAGTTGGTCCATGCCATGTTCAATTCTTGTGGTAATTGTTCATACCATGTCATTTTTAATTACCATAAGTGTTAAATGAGTGAAGTCCAAGTGGATCAAACATTCATGCCAAGTCAGAGCTTACAGAGCGTTTTGTGGCGTAGTTCATTGGTTCCACCTTTGCGTTGATATAAAGGTGATCAATCTTCGGTAGCCACATGAGCCCAAGGGTTTTAATCGATTCCTTATCATCACTGCTGTTGTCAAGGTTGACTTCCCGATGATCTTGTAGGATGTTTTGCAATAGCTGGGAATGATTAGCGCTCTTTTTCCGGCAATTGAATCCAGGTCTTGTTAAGATGTGGATTACTTGCCGTTGTGATTCTATTGCGGTTACTAGACTGTTTGATCCTGCAAGTCCGTCATCTACATAAAAATTATCGTTCAATGTCTGGGCGCCTAGGGGGTGACTGATTTCATTCTCGGTTGCAATCTTCTGAGGGCATCTCATGGCTAAAAATTGATCAGCTCGTGTGCCATATGTAATTGTAGTCAGTTGATAATGTTTGATAGGTGATAAGGGATCTGTTCTCCAAAGAATGATCTGATATCTCCTATCCCAGTATTGAGAATAAGTCACTTTGAGCTGTTGGACCAGTGTACATCAGATCGTTGCCAGTTAAGGTTCTAGCAGGCGCACCAAAAACCGTGCGCAACTTTGTGGTTGTGCTATCTGGTTTTGGCACACAATGATGTGAAATAAAGTAACTGGGCGTTAACACAGACTCAATGTTTATCTCCGTCATGTGCCCCTTCTGTTCGTATTCTTCCATGAACATGTATTGTGTTCTAGTGGACGAATCTCTAAGTAGCCGGCGTTCAAGAGCGATGAATCTTCTGTGGGCCATTTCTTTTGATTCTCCCAGTGCGGATGAGTCTGCACGAAAGGGTAGTTTCACAATAAAACGATCGTCGTTGTTAGTTTGCACATTTTGAATGAAATGTGCCTCGCACTGTTGTTTATCTTGCGATAAACCCTTGTCACATAGTCCATCGTCATCCATTCGCCATAAGCGTTCAATGACATCATTTAGTGCTTTATGATTGGCAGCTTTTGTAACGGTCGTTGAGATAGCGCGTGTTGCTATGCATGTTGAGTTTGGATTTACGAATACCTTGCCGCCGACAATCCCGCCTAGAGATGTGTTTAAGAATGTTGTAAGGCCGTTGCTTAATTCTATGTTTCCGTTTTGCATCAATTCAAAGTAGTATTCCGCTCTCAATAGAATATCTATCTTTCCTGGTTGGTTAAAGTACGGATCGGCCAAGTTTATATTCGAAATCTTCCATCCATTACGTCCAACGAATGATTAGGTTGAATGGGTGTGATTGATGGAAAAATGAAGGCTTCCAAATCTGTAGTGAAACTAGCATCACCAGATGATAATTTTATATTTACTCGCCTTGTTGCCCTTTTCTGACCGTTGCCAATGTCATCAATAAGTAGTGATGTTTCATTTGTTGAAGCACCTAATTTTCTAATTAGGCGTTCGGAAACGAGGTTTATTTGGGAGCCGGAGTCCAAAATCGCACGAAATTCTGCTGAATTTCCGTTGGCCGCAAGTAAGACATAATTCTTATGCGGTGTTGAATTATCTGCTGCTGTTATCGTCATGACTGCATTTGATAGACTTGATTCAACCCTAGGTGGTTGAGTAGTGGATGATGTTGGACTTGGGTGAACTTGAGTCGTATTTGGCATCGGATTTGATGATTGTCTGGATGCTGATGCAGAGTAAAGCTTGGGAGTTTGATTCAAGTGCAGCAATGTGTGGTGATTTTTGTTGCATTTCCTGCAGGAGCCCGAAGAGCAATTGTTAAACGAGTGGTTGGCCTTTAAACACTTGAAACCTAGCCTTTGTGATTGAACGTACTTCAATTTATCTGTTTCGGATAACTGCAGAAAAAAAATTTTCAATATCGTCTGATATATACAGTTTAAGATTTTATTTTATTTTCTATTTTTCAAATCCAAAAATCTTGTTTTCCAATTTTTAAAGAAATAATTGTAACTTTATTTTTACGAAAATCAATTCGTACAATTCATACCATTATTTTTATCCACATGATATCACACAGGTAATTCTAAATAATTGCGGTATTACCCCTTTCTACCTTCATTGAATACAATACAAGTAGAAGCCGCACTAGAGTTTGCAAAGGGCAATGTAGAGAACTAATGAAGGATATCGTATGTTTCGACGCAACCATAGCAGGTATAGATGAGAGTATAAATGAAAGATATTTGGAAAACTTCGCGGACTTGAACAAAGTACCGGACGCAGTCTGACGCTCGAGAGAACTTTTACGCAATCTGTGTCAGTTTAGTTCCTGGAAAAAAGGTGTAGAATGAGTATTCAAACAATACGGATCAAGTAAAGGAACGATAAAATTCTATAAAATCCTTTATGTCGTAAGGAGTAAGGTGACCTACGGAGCGCCGCAATGGAATCATATAATACTCCCCTTGATTGGAAGTGCATATGGCGCTATCTCACTCCGCACTAGGCTGAAAAAAGAGATTAAAGACCATTTCAATATTAAATACATACGCTGGTCCAAGAAAACAACTCAATAAAGGAATCAACAAGTGCATTCACGCCTGTCCTTAATAATCAATAAATTGGTCTATATGGACGTCAGCTAAAAGACTATCGTTGTTGTGACCCAAACGTACAGGGACAAAGTCTTGGGTACCTTGGTAGGAAACCTACTGAACATCCCTTCTACTCAAAATGCTATCCATATCCTTTACACCTCAAAGATGAGGTTGAAAGCCAAGCCAAAGTACTGTAAAGCCTTCAAAGTTACCATACTATTCACCCGCGCGTGGTACCCAAAAAGTCGACGCTTAAGGAGGAAAGAAATACGTCGATATCCAATTGCGGAAATTAACGAAGTTCTTTTACAATTAGGTAAAATTGTCATTACTTTTAGTAAGAACGAAAAAATTCACTTCGAAAACATAAGAAAAATATTTCGTACCTTTGAAGCAGCCGGTACAATTTGGTGAATTTGGAGCGCGGGCCAACATCCAAAAATATTCAGGTCATTCTTAGGCATATCCTAATTTTACAGTCGTTTTGTAAAGATTATTAACCAAGCCCCTAACGGCTCTTTTGAGATGGGAAAGAGGACGAACATGCAGATCAGTTTCCAGTAAAATATGAATAAAGCTGAATGATAAAGCATTAGAGGCATTCGACACGATAAAAAAAACCGCTAATGTCAGAAGATATTATGCTATGGTACCCCCTTTTAAAAGGGAATTCCAGCTAATGACAGATGCCTTCAACTATGCGATTGAAGCCGTCTTACAACAACATCGTAGACCAATAACATTTATTTCCGGAACCCCAAACAAAACCGAAGAACATTAATCCACAAATGCAAAAGAACCTTTAAAAGTGCGGTAAACGTGGAGATATTCACAGACCACCGGCCCCTAACACACGGGTTAACAAATGGAAACACCAACAATAAACTAAGGCATTGGAAATCAATATTAGAAGAATGCAACCATGAACTGCCCTAAAACCCTGAAAAGAGCACCACCTGCAGTGGCTGACGCGCTATCCAGATATTCATAAGAGATTGTGCAAATATGTTGTACCAACGCAACACAACACAGACATCAAAATTCGCCACGAAGACTAATTCAGCGAAAAAATGCCCCAATAGATGAATTTAGGAATCAGCTCATTATAGAACGAAGCGAAACGCAGTCTCACAAATTTTAAATTGCATTCTGAACGTATTACTGGCACGTTATGTTAAAAACATACTATATCAACTAGATCAGTACTAGGAAAGATGCGAGAGATATATAAACTACTGACACAGGACTTTCTATATCAAAAGCATGATAACAGAACCCACAGGAATGACGAAGTGCACAACTTCTACGTAGATGTTCTTTCTCACAAATGACAGCAAGGGTAAAAAGCATAACGAAAATGCGCCAAATTTGTAAGGAGAACAAATACGATCGTCATTCCAATAATATTTCCATACAAGAAACAGCGATTCCACAGTACCCAAGTCAGATAGTGTACATCGACAGTAACACCATAGAGGGGAAGTCTATTTTAACAGTGATAGACAAGTTAGCCAAATATGCGCAGGCAAAAATATTCAACTCAAGAGCCGCTGAAGACAAAAATTACAAACGAACGATAGTAAAAAACACGTGCATACAACTGTACTAAGAGAAAATGAGAAAGTATTGCATAAGAAAATATCTGCAGTTAGGGAAGTAAACTTGATCTTTCTTTTCAGTATAATGTGTCGATGTGGACTTCGCCAAAATATTATCCGGTACCATAAAATTAATAGATAAACGAGGTTTACTCTACCATAATGGCGAATGTCAATATTTCCCATCCCATCTATCCTATTCTACTCCACGAAACCACGCAAATAATAATACACTTAACGAGCCTCAAACCGAAATTTAAGAGATCTTCATATTTTATTGCGTCGACTTGGAAATAGTTTCGTGGGAACCCGGATCATGATGACCTCGAAATTTTGCAACAAGCAGAGAATAGCAGTGATAGCCATCCTCACCATAGTCACTATTTTTTATAAAAATCCCGAAAAGCCTGAAAAAAATCCTGAAGCTCCTGAAATGTTCTTTTCGATCACACATTAAATCGGGTACTTAGAAATCCGCCACGCTATAAATTGTAAGAATAAGCAATCCAATAGCCGTAATAATAAACTCTTTGATTTTAGGGAATAATTTAAAATAAAAGTCAGTTGGAGTTAAGCACTCAAACAACAAACATTTTTTAAGCATTTTAAATTTTGCTTAAATTAATTTATTTATGTTGCTTACTGAACAGAAGTATTTGAGTTAAATAGAATATTAATGTATATGAAATGTACATGCCAATTCAATTTTATTTACTTCTACACATATATTTGACATATTTTATGCATATATCTATATCACAAATAAGTTATTCTACAGGATGCCTAATTGTTATAAATAATTTGTGACGTTCATGTAAGTAAGCTATTTCTAGTGATTTCACATTGTCCATTGCTGAAAGCCCATGCACCTTTTGCTTTGGATACCCTTACGCTATTGTCTTTCACTATTTCTATTGTAAACATATATTACTGAGAGAGGTGAGAGCGAGAAATATAAAGAGAGAAAAACTCCAAAGTCTGTCTGCATACAATGACGATAGGTTTTGCTTCATGCAATCGTCATTGTCTCCTTGGCCATCGAAGAGATTCATCGCTTAGAGAGTTTTTTAGCATTCTGACAATGAATATATCTGGCACCTTAATATTAGAATTTGTTGAGAAAGTTTAATAAAATGAATGTTTGTATTATTATTATTATTATTATAATTTTAGACTAATGAAATAAATTCTTAGACTAAACAAAAAAGACCTTGAGCACTAGCAACACAGGCTATCGGCTCTAACTTCCAAGTCAATCTGCTTCTTATAATGCCAATCAGATCGGCAGAAAGCAGTTCCTAGCTAATAGGCGGATGGGGCGCCTTTTTGTTTAAGCGAGTAAAACGCTAGTTTGAATTGTTGATAACAATTGAATTTTTATTGAAAGACATGTACTTAATTCTACAGGTGATTTTATGCTAACGTAATCGTAATTATTTTAAGTAGGGCGCCTAGCATCGTATTGCATTTCGTAATGCAATACTCAACCAGTTGAAGTGCGACATAATTTTTATTTTTCTTTTTGCTAAAGAATTGTGCAAATTCAGCATAATTCTGTCTGCACTTCAAAGAGGATGCATATGCCGATATGCGATCATGCTACTTGGATCGCCAAGTGACTTTTTCATTAATCACTCATCCGCAGCAGCCAAACGGAACCGCTGCAAATGTATGTTTCACAACATACTAAGTTTTACATGTGGCAAAAATGAGAGTTATGTCAAATTCGAGAGACGGAGAAATCCGGGAGCTTTCGCAAGCTCAACTTTTCATTTCGATTATAGACATAAACGATGAAATCTGGCAGATTTTACTCGAAAATAGTTTACGCGCAAAAACCGCTTTCACTGTGCACGGGAGCCTGTAATATGAGTTTTTCTCACAGTCACTTTTTATCTCTTTGTTGGTAAAACAAGAATGAAACTATGCACTGAAAACGGAGTTTTGAGGTACGCGCGCGCGAATGTCAACATTTTGGACCGAGATATGGAGGAGTGGAATAACAGAAAAAAGAAAAAAAAGATGGCGAATGGGGTAAGCATATGTCGCCGAATATGTAAAATATGAATCTAAAGAACAAGTTTCGGAAATCTATTTACGATAAATAGAAGAAAAGGCAAATTGGACGTCATTGAACGGTGTAAATATAAGTTAATGAAACATTATTCTTCATTTTCTTTATAATGCTTTTCGTTTTCTGGTTGCACGTGCATCACATTTCTGATTCGTCTTTTTGTCGACAAGATTACTCTATTGTAATAGTAATGTAAGTTTAACATTACCATTCCCGTTAATAAATAATATCTCCTTCTTGTATGAATACGATAACTATTGTCGCGATTTTCGCAAACAGAAGCCTTTCTACTGCGGATGACACCGAGAAACGAAGCTATTTGATTGATTTATTATTACCAGTATCGATAGTATGACAAATAAGTCAGATTCTCCTCCACCCTTCGGTTTTGTAGTATGGGATTGCACTAAGAACACTCCTTACGTTTTTAGATTGCTCTACACCTAAACTGTGATCGGTTATATTATTTATTAGTTCGTTATAAGAGACAGGCAAAGCCATGTTTAAACTTTTGCAAAAAATATCTTTGGCGAGACCAAAGATGCGAACGACATCAACACTTAAACATAGGTTTTGTTGAAGAAATGTCATAATCAGGAAACTAATAGATTTAGCTTCACCTCGAAAGGTCATATCGCTGGTCATATAACCTACTGCAGCATGTTTACTACCGTCAGCCGTCTTCAAGGATACCGTACAGTTTCTCCGTAAACCGGTATCAACATCTAACACCTATTGATCAAACAAGTGAACAGAACAAATGGCCCTATATCATTTTGACCAATATCAGAAAGGACAGCGGAACAGAATATCTTTCTATTATTCAAAACAAATTTCCATAAGCGACGTAACTGAGTGGTGGAGCGTTTAGGTCTTTTAAAAATCGAAAGAGCAGACAAAGCTTCACTAAAAATTCGGGCTTTAATTTTATTCTATTCAAATAATCGGATATGATATGGTTTGAGTACCCTACGGGATAGTTGTCGGGCGTACAATTTATCTACTTGAATTTTCCCGGACTGATCATTTAATAAAACTTTTGGATTATCTATGCGAATGGTATGGACTGAGACATGATGAGTTACTTGGTGGCTTCTGACAATTCAGAGGCCTTCTGTTCGAGTTCTTTGGAGACTTGCTGCACTTAGGCCAGTTTGGTTTCAGAGTCTGTGGACTTTCATAACCGTAATAAAATATACGTCTATCTGCTAGGCAGTGTTGGAAACCGTGATCATGTTGCGCACAATTCCAACGCGTTAATATTCTTCAAGTGTATCGTCAACTATCGCTTCATCGTCTATCATTTCAGAAACATGACGAATGCTAGGTTTAAAGGATTTGGATCTGTTCAATTCTTCCTCTAAAATCTCGTATCCCAATATAAATTCTCCAAAGGCTGTAGATCTGATGTCAAAATGAAGTAATTCTTGAATTTCAGGATGCAAATTTCTCTTCAGACCTCGACTAACTCGACATCAAGTATGGGTCTTTCTGACAATTGCAAAATTGCATCGTAATATGTATCAAATTTGTGATTGACTCTTTGTTTTCTGTTATTCTCTTATATCCAAATTTGATTGACGGGCCTTAAATTGAACTCTAAGCTCACTACACAGGTATTCCCATTCAACAAACCAATACCAATCTAAACCTTTTCCTACAAACAATAAGCGGAGATGAAGACATAAAACTTCGAAATTTCGGCGTAGGCTTTGCATGGCTAATGCTTGAACGCGATACAAAAAACTATCAACCATCAAGCCTTTATTTTCATTGCCACTAAGCTTTAAATGCCAGCTGGAAATAATATTTGACACCTTATTCGGGTTTAACTCATGATGGAAATAATTAACAGATGGTTTCAACTGTATTAGAAGGGATACATTGGGAACTGAAAACTTAGCAATATTCGATTGACGTTGCTCCATAAATGTACCAACATATATTAGAGTGTCACAAAGAAGTGTAATGTATAGAGATATAAAGATTAATTCCGTAAATTAACAATAGAATATGATACATTGTACAATTGTAATAAGAATATGTCTTATAAAGAAGATTAAATAAATACAAAAAAAAAAATGAAATAAGAAAATTCACAAAAATATATTTGTATGATTTATACCAACCAAAAATTGTTTACCGAAATTGGCACGAGCCAATTGCGAAAAAATGCCAATAAAAAATTTAAATGAACAATATATAATTTTACTGAGAAGAAAAGAGACTTTTAGGAATTTCGGATTTTTTTTTATCGCTAAGTTAGAAAATATGGTTGGTCCTAAATTAAGTTTCTTTTCTCGAATCTACATAAAGCACTAACTGACATTAACTAAGATCCACAGCAAATACTGGATGACTTGGGTCAAAATGACAACTACACAACCGTAGTTCTAAAGCTATTTACAATGAACCGCCAATATCAAATACTACACCATGTCAAACATCCCAGAATAAATTTTTGATTCGTTTATCTATTATACAAGAAGGAGTAGATAAGTTGAGAAAAACAGTGGTTCTGTGACACTAAGTCGATGATCAACAATTCCAGGCTGTGTTTACTCAGTTCTCGAACTCTTGCGCCTATAGCCAAAATAAAAGACAGCACAGTTGAAAATAGCTATGAAGCGGCATCCCAAAGTTTTACTAATAGTAGGATTAGTAATAATATTATCCGCCAAATCTATGTTTCTCTTCTCAAATGAGCGTAAAGCATCATCTAACAATAACTATGATTCATGGCAAATAATGGATGGCTTGAGCCTAAAGCATAGCTACACAACTATAGTTCCAAAGCTAATGTATGCATGGATCAGCCAATGTCCGACTTTGCAATATGTCAAGCATCCTAAAATAAGCTCCAACAAAGGAGGAGACAGGCTGAGAAAGGCAGCGTTTTGATAATGGCAATAAGCGAAAAGTCAAGAATTCCAAACTGTATGCTCTCAAACTCATGAGTCTACACCCAAAAATAAAGGACGACACAATTGCATATAAATAAATCCAAGAATTGTTCATACGAAAATTAACATACACATTTATAATCAAAGATGCTTGTGATGACCAGTTAAGAGGCAGCATCTAAAAGTTTCGAAGTTATTAAAAGTATTACTATATAAGCTAGTAAGAAAAACGATCAGTGTCATCATATCACCACAAGACTTGTATTGTCAATTTTTATGTAACACGTTTAAAACAAAATAAACATTTATTTTTTGTCCTTTCAATTCTGTACAGTCTGAAGCTGTAATCTACAGAAAGCTTGGGGTGCCACTTGAAGAGGAATGGAGGTCTATGAGGTAAGCGTACATGGCATAAATTAATAAACAACACGGAAATTGTAATTGATAATAAAACGACACTTCCTTTGGAATATTTAAAAGGTGCGCTTCTAAGCTCGCTATTTTAATTGTATCGCCACTTTTCCCTCCACTTCCATGCGTGATTCTTATTAAGGCAGTTAAAGCACATACAACCATTTTTTAATTTTGCATCAAATCTTGTAAACTTGTTATTTAAAAAAGTTATACATTTTAAAGTTTTATATTTATACTCACCTACCATGAGTAGTGAATTAATCTTTTCCCTATTTCAGCGTAAGTGTGTCGTCGGGTATTTTTCAAATCCAGAGTCGCTATTGTAATCAAAGAAGTGCAACAAGTGCTACATTAGCACCTATACCAGCAAAGGTGGCACGTTTAATTCCTCCTTCCTCTGCTAGTAATAATGCTAATGCTTTCAATCCAACAAATCGTCCACCGCGAATTGAAACGTCTAATTCAGATATTACGAAACGTATGACAGCGCAAACATCCAAAGCACCTCCTACAAAACGCGCGACTGCAGGTTCCTGCCAGTTGTACGGTAATAGCTGCAAATTCTAGAAAGCCAATGTCCAATGCTACCGCTACTTCTCTATCTACTACTGGTGCGGGAAAGCCCATTAATAAGCGTATTCCTCCTATAGGCTCGCTATAATGATTTGTTAGAAGGGCACAAAATATTGAAAGAAAAATATGAACAAAAATGTGAACAAATGGGAAATTTGGAAAATTTGCCAGAACAGCTGGAAGAAACACAGTCGCATTTAGTCAGTACCATATGCCATTTGCCAATAAACAGGATCTACCAAATGCTATGTCATCATCCGAAGTTGCCGAGGCAATTGGCTTAGTCCGTTTAGAAGGCAAATAAAATCTTGTTCAGCTCTTGAGGGTACAAGCCTTAAAGTAGGAACATTGTAGTTTTTCTAGAATCAATAAACTGAATTTTTTGCTATTCTAGGAAGGCATGGACTGGATATGCAAGAACATGAAAAAATAATTCATTTCCGTAAAATCAACGCTAAAGTATCTGTCTAAAGTGCTAATTCAGACTCGCTCATTTAATTACTCTCAAATGCTTCTAAATTCAGAGTCGCTATTGTAATGCAACAAGTGCTAATTCAGACTCGCTTATTAATTACTCTAAAATATTCAATGAAATTGTTAGGGAAAGCTTTCTTCAACTTTTTTTTCAACTATCGCTTTTGTGTCAAAACCAGGCGTTTTACTGAGAACCCTAAGAAAAATGAGAGAAGCTTCAAAAATAGGAATTATGTGAGTAACAAAAATCAAAAAGCGGAATTGTGTGAGTAAGAAAAATGAAAAATAGGAACTATGTAAGTAAAAAAAATCAAAACAAATAAAGCGAGCGATTGGCCAAAGCATGGTAATATATCACGAAAAGATATCGAAAGATATCTGCCATGGTGTTAGCAGCTTTATTTTTAACTAACGAACAGGCACTTTTCGAACAAGCGTGCAATGAGGTAGTGAACTGCTTTCTTGCCCCGGTAGTAATTCGTATGTGCATTCATTATATATATATATCTATATATATGTATCTATCTAAGAAAATTACTTTCGCCTTAATTTACGTTCCTTAGTTTTTGCTTTTGATAGAGTAACAGAAATATTTATTGTAATCTTGGAGTAATTGATTACTGTAAGAAATTTACTTGCAGCAATAATTGTTCACTAACTTTTGTTAATTAAATTTCCTTAAAATTTGAAATTTTTAATTGTAATTTTTCTTATAAGCTTTTCTATTGTTTACAATTATTATTATAAAATGGAGAACATAAGCGCTCTTCTTACTTTCTTTTTTCGTTTAAAAGAGCGCTTTAAAGGATTAAACGGACAATCATTATCTTCAATTAAAAACACTATATTCGAGTATTATTATTTTTTTTTACGAATCACTTTTACTTTATAAAATATTTAAAATTCTTTAGTCTTAATTTGATAAACAGGAGCAATTCTTTAAAAAAAAACTGGCGGCTATCGGGCTTTTTTGCGTACTATTGCAAAGAAATAACAATAACAATAAAGAGAATTAATTTTACTTGTTTCTTATTCCTTTTGGTTTTCAAAAGAAATTTCTTATCACGCCGAGTAATTCTACCTACCCAAGTGTGCCAAATAAAAAGTCAAGTCTTTTCACCAAATAAAAATATGCTACGTAAATTCCCCGTTGTAAAATTAATTTAAATTACTTTTATTTATAGTATAAACGCGAATTTAATATAAATTTAATTTGTGAAAGCTATGTACCTCGACTAACAAACAACTCAATCGCCGTGGGCTCAACTTTTCAATAAACCCTTAGATGCTATTAGTTCAACATCTTAGTCTTTGAATTCATTCCTCCACCTACATTAATTGTAATAATAATACTAATAAGATAAAAGAACCTTTTCAAACAAAGCTTTTGAAAATAATTATCTTATATACCCCATACCCCTTATTTGTTTGTTTTAGTCTCGGCCGAGACCGAGTTCTTGCCAAAAATAGTTCCAAGCAAGTAGGAACTGATATGAATTTGTTAAAGGACAAAACGCAATCAAAAAACAATAACCAGTTTTAGGGACCTGATGCCCTGCAGGGAACCACATCTCAAATTTTGCCTCTCATATCGAACCACTTGTTGCGGCTATAAATAAGGCTCAAAAATTTAGCCTTATGTGAGAATAAGCATTAAAAATTTGCTTTATGTCAGAATAAGCACCAAAAATTTTGAATTATGTGAGAATAAGTAAGAGTATGGAATTTTGACCACTTGTTGCGACTATAAATTCAGCCTTATGTGAGAATAAGCATCAAAAATTTTGAATTATTTGAGAATAAGTGATAATATGGAATTTTGACCACTTATTGCGTCAAAAATGTTGTTTACTTGCTTAAATTTTTGGTTAGCCGCAACAACTATAAAAATTTCAAAAAAGAAAAGAATAAAGATTTTAATTTTCCTCGTCTCCGAAATATCAAATTAACTAAAGAAATTGTAAAAATTATCTTTCGTTTTGAAAGTTTTGTGTCACGCGTTTATTGAAATTATTTTTCGTCAATTTTTAAAATTTTATTTATTTAATCATACGGTGGATTAATAATCAGGTGAATCAGATATTTCAGATGCTGTAATGTGTGTTTTGTATGAAATAAGCGAATTAAAAAGAATATGAGTCAAAACAAACGAATGCGAAAAAAAAGAATCAAGAAGTCAGCTTTTTCTCTTTCCGAAAGTGGTTAATTAGCCCAGCTCTTTTCTTTGCTCATCGTGTTACTCTACTGGCAGGGCGAAACTTGCACTTCCAATTTATGTGTGTTCTATTTTATAGGTTAATCTCAGTGAAGGTAAACGTGACTTTGTCGGACACGCCACATAGCTGAGCCAGCTAGTTCTCGAGATGTGGGGGGAGTTCTATAACTTGCTCACGGACACGGTTGCACAATACAATTTGCTCTTACTTGTCTCTTACCAAATACCACGTGGATGAAACCCTAACTAACCGATCGGGGACTTGCCACTGGGCCTATTCTTCACCCACCTTGCCTATTGGTCTCCCTTCGGGACATAGAAAGATTTGTAGTAGACCCCGAAGTTGGGTTCAAGGAGCCCTCTAATCTACTTTCCTTTCCTAATTGAAATCAGTATTATTACAATTCTTTTTTTTGTCATTAAATTAAAAGAAATTCAAATAGTAAATTAACGTTAACGATAAATGACAAACATACTATTCAAATAAATATTATTGCAACGTGAAAGAAATGAAAGTTGCATATACGTCCGCTAAAGTAAATAACGCGCAAAGGAATTATAGCATTATCGACCAAGAATATTATGCAGGTAAACTTAGTGTAGATCGATTGAGACCTTATCTAGAATGACTCATGTCACCTAAGGATTTAGCCGGATAGCTAGCCAGATGGAGTCTGAAAGCAGACAAGTCTCCAAGCATACAATATTAACATCGAACATGGTGAAGGGAGTCTAAACGTTGTGCTCGATACGCTGCCACGCATGGACGTGGAAGAAATATTAACAAAGATGATTGATTTACAGGCATTCATCCGGATTCAAAATGTTTTACATCAGAAGAAGACCAACAGCAAAAAAAAACTGTTCAACAAAATGGAGACAACCTACCAGATTTATGCGCTTCCCATGGCTATGTGTATAAAGGAACAGGTTTTGGATGATTTAGGTACCTATGGAATTAAGATTAGCCTTAGTATATGTGGCACACTCCTTACTATCTGTTGAATATGGCGGAATCCGTACTGACCAGGGATGCCTTCGGATGTCTAAAATGTAGCAAAAGATTGTGAAATATATAAAAGCAGCAAATACCCACATTTTAGCAAACCGCGCATGGAAAAATAGCGAATCACAGAAAGGTTATTTTTTCATTTTTGTGGGTCTTGATCATCTCACAAAATTTGTCATCCTCGAGCCAATGCGCAAAGATAATGCTGACAATGTAATAAAATGTTTAGAGCATGAAGTCTTTCATGTCTCCGGAGTGCCAGAATTTGCCAGATCAGATAATGGGAAACAATTTATCTCTAATATTTTTCGAGAGGTTTTATTTAAGTATGGTGTGGAACATATCCATGTCTCGCAAACAAACGGCGCAGAGCGAGTTAACTAATCGATTCTAGAAATTATTCGATCATGTGTTGCAACAGATCAGAAAGTATGGGATACCCATCTCAATGATGTAGCTTTCGTTTTACGCGGTGGAACACACGGTGCAATAGGAATGTTCGCATTTACCGCTTATTTAGTTTGAATATTGTACAACATGAACAAGATATTGAATGAACGATAAGAATGAACGTGCATACAACACGCAGAGCAAACACGTAAAGTTCAAGGAACGGCAAATAGTCTACAAAAGAAATTACAGGTTAAGCTATATACCTCCCAATTGGCCTCTTTAAGCGTGAAATGTGTTATAACTAAAATAATATAGTATAGTTCGTATGAATTCAGCACGATGGCAGGAAAGAAATTAGGAACACACCATGGAAGGGATTTTTTTGCACGACAATGTTGGCCAGTAAAAATAAAACTTCAACTCAGTCATTAGAGCAGGAAACACTGCAGGCAAGGTCATGAGTCAAAGCCACGTGTTCTCTCTTTTTAATTTCCTCCTAGCCTTAGTCCGTCTGTACGCGAACGGCATTTGTTTCTTTTTGGGACCACGCTCCATCTTACTGGTGACATCGGCGGATACCAAGGTACGTTTTGCTTAGAATAGCGGATCACCGTTAACCATATTCTTCCTTTATTTTACAGTCTTTTACTATTCCTAATGTAAAATTACATTGCTATGATGAGAGAAAAATATATAAAGAGAAAAAGTCCAAAATCTGTCTGCATACAATGACAATAGGTTTTGCTTTATGCAATCATCATTGCTTGTTGATCATTGAAGAGACCACATTCATCGCTTACAGAGTTTTTTAATCTTCTAACGGTGAATGTATTTGAGAACTTAATATTAAAACTTCTTGAGAAATTTTAGCAAAATAACAGTGTATGAAAAGAAATTGTTGATCGAAAAATAAAAAAATTTTAAAAAAGTAAACTTTCACTACTTTTTGATTCGATTGTTAAAGCGATTTGTTCCTCGTCATCTTTTGGAATGGTATTAAAAATTATTTGTTATAAACTGAAAATATATACAAGAACTGAAGGAACTAACTAAGCAAACATAAGTAACGGCAACACATCCATTAAAAGAAATTCTAAACAAAGCGAAGAAACAAAGCTTTATAAATAATCCAAACAATTTCCCGTCAAATTTTATAAAAACATGCGTTGAGTAAATATAAAAAAGAAAGAAAGTAGAAAGCATATTTATGACTATATAGGCCAAAGAGAATTTCGAGCTTTGCCTCTTCTGGGAATAAGCGTCAAAAATTTCGCCTTTTCTGAGAATAAGCGTCAAAAATTTTGCCTTTCCTGAGAATATGAAATTTCGAGTTTTATCTCTTCTGAGAATAAGCGTCAAAAATTTTGCCTATATTTGGTCCAAAAATTTGAATCAAAGAAACTCTTTTTCCAATCTATTACCAAACGAATACAGAACACAGAGTAAAAAGAAAAGCTTTTTCAGAAATATCTTACAAATGCAGAATTGGACATGTATACGCAGTTCAATCTTTCTATTGAAATATTCATGGCTTTAAGAATTTCCTATGAAGCTTAACAGATTAACAAAATGGCGGAATATGGCTAGACGGGCTCAGGTTAGTGTGTTGTTGGGATAAGTTTTTTGAAAGTGACAAACTGAATGAGAAAGTTATTATACTGTAATCCTTTGTAAATGGATGAAAGAGGTTCAACAAACTGTAAAGCGAAATGCCCTTAAAAGAAGGGCAAATAATTACAATGAATTAATCAATAACCCTTCGAATTGCCTCTGCTTAGTTGTATGATAGACAATCTCTACGGGGATGAATTTTTACGTTCCGACAAAAGCACTAGTTTATTTTTATGCCAATGCAAATCCTGTTTTTTTTACTTCAAAATAGTAGTCCAAAAAAGTGTATTTAGCCTTTTCAATCCCTGTAACAAAACCACAAAAACTTAAACCCAAACCAGAAGTTCAAAATATTTTAACCTTCATAAGAATGTGTTTTAAAAACTTGTAAACATCACTTCACAGTCACAAGCTAAATAAAAGAACAAGTTAAGCAATTATTTTAATCACTTGTTAAAGTCATCAAATACTTGGAATTAAACACTAATTCGTTTCAATATATTAACAGAAAAAGTTATATTTTCACACTGTTTCCATGTATTCCGCTGTTATTATATTCATAATGTTGCACAAAATTCTATGGTGATATGAATGAGTGAATTTGAATGTGGAACATTGTAAACGAAACAGTGACTGTGCTACACAATAAATAAATAAATCTATGCGGCACTTACAATAATCAACCAACTTGTAGCTAACCAAAGTGAGCACGTAAAATATGGTTTATAATGTATTATTGTTGGTTGTAAAATTCGTTTTGCTGTCATTCGTAGTAGAAGAAGAAGTTGTTTGCTCAAATTTTGAATTTCTTTACTATCGTAGCAGATTTCCACTATCCAGAATTGGATCTTAACTTCTTACAATCATTTGCTAATTTTAAAAATGTGTGTGGAGAAAATTGGTGTGGAGAAGACGCTAAAAATTCTTCGGTCTCTTATATCTAAAGAATTTGTAAAAATCAAAATTAAAAACCACTCATAATGTATATGAGAAAAAACACATATGGTTTTTGATAGAAGTAAACAAAAGCTGATCTCTTCCCATACTCCCAATTTTTGCTGTTTACAAATTTGAGAAACCTCAAGTTCAATTTTTGACACTTGTTGCATCGCATTAAAAAAGAACATATTGTGCAAACAACATTGGTGCACAAAAACTGAAATTCGTTTTGTCATCTTCAAAATTCTTGTACTTGAAGTGAATTGTGTGGAAATAAGAATCAAAAAATGCGAATTGTGTGAGTAAAAGAATCAAAAAATGTGAATTATGTGAGAATAAGCATCAAAAATGTGAGTTATATGAGAATAAGCATCAAAAAATGTGAATTGTGTGAGAATAATAATCAAAAAATGTGAATTGTGTGAGAATAACTACCAAAAAATGTGAATAAGAATCAAAAAATATGGGTTGTGTGAGAATAAGAATCAAAACATGTGAATTTTAAACCGCCACTCAAACTTGAATCGAGCGTTGTACCAAAGCGTTGAAGCCAAAGAATCCACCAGTAAATTTTACAGAATAGGATGGTTTAACACGCGTAGCCTTTCTGCTATAAAAGCGGCCGCCCATTGGACAGAAAGAGCTGGAATTATATTTTTCTAAATTCGGTCAGGTATCCTCAGCCGCCATAGTATATGACAATCAACAAGGAATATCGAAGGAATATAGATTTGTGACATTTAGCAGTGACGATGACTACAATAGTGTTTGCAATCAAAATTTGCATTATCTTAAGGACGCGCTTCAAGTGTCAAAGAAGCCAGCAACCAATAATCTTATTATCGATCACAAAAATAAACATGAAAAAACAGTTCTGCTTAAATCACTTCTGCGCTACCATTCGTATATGGAAATTGGGATCTAAGCAGCGAAAAGCATTCTTCGTGTCTTTTTTTTTTTTTAGTATTACAGCCAATCACCCGACCTGAAACTTACGTGTATTGAATAAATTATACCATTCGTTCACATTTTTATCTTTTATTAAGAAGTCAAAAACGAAATATAACATCACTATAGCGCCATTGCGATTTATTTCCATACATTTCTTGTTAGAGAATTAATCTTCAGGCACCAAATGTTCACTTACTACGGAAACGGTACGATCCTTTTTAACGTAGAAACACCGAACAAACGCCTCTTTCGTACATTGAAATAGCAGCTTAAAATTGTAAGTTACAGCATGTTTCTAGTTCCAAATAATAACAAAAAACAAAAATTAAGTTCCATGTTGTTTTTTTGCGAATTCTCCCTACAAAGTTGTTGTGAATTTATCCATACGTTTAAGGTCCTCTGTAAAGGCGCACAAATGAATGTTTTTTCCATCGATTTGATTACGGCTTGTGAAAGAATTGTACACCAACTACGTAACATACCAACACAACTTCCTATCGCTATACCTCTCTTTGATTTGTAAACAATTTCATATGTTTTCTTTTGCATTCGCTACACTTCCCTTTGATTTCGCTATATCTCCTTTTGAGTTCGCTATACCTCCCCTTGATTTCCCTATACCTCCTGTGAGGACCCAAAGTCGTCCCTCTTTTTAAGCTCACGGATACTCCGTCTCTGGTGAGGGGAAGGGAATGCTAGATTAAGATAAAATAGGAATAGATTAAGATAGCAGTAGGGATAGACTAAGATGGCAATAAGTATAGGTTAGGTTTAGAGTAGAAGTTAGTTGAAGTTGGGCTTTCGAGCTGAGAGGTCGAGGAGTCTCGCTTGAGACGTCGAGCTACGTTGTTATTATTGAATGAAAACTTCGCAGTTATATAGATTTTCATAAATTTATTTAAATAAGTAATTAACAGACTACTGTCCACTAAGATGGTAAATTTCAAGCACTTATAAGGATAAATAATAATAAGATTTGCATAAATATGTGAAAAGTCCGAAAATGATGACGTGTACAGCTTGGCATATTAGAGATAGTTTAAAAATTATTGTAATGTTTTTATTTTTTAGATGTTATTTATGTTAATATTTAGCCGTCAAGGCAAATTACGCTTACAAAAGTATATGGCTTATCCGAATAAAGTAAAAAAGAAAATTACGCGTGAGTTGGTCACTACTACATTGGCTCGTAAGCCGAAAATGTGCTCGTTCTTGGAATGGAGGGATTGTAAAATTGTTTGCAAACGGTTGGTATGCATTCTTTATGCTATGAACATGTGTAACATATTAATATTAATATAAAAAACCACGCACGGATATGTATAATATCGTATTAGTTCAAAAATCAGATGAAACGCCAAAAGGTTATTATACATTGCACAATTTGCTTATGATGTAGTGTCTACGAATAAATTAAATAAATTGTATTCAAATAGATTTGTCTGACAACAATTTTGGTGGTTAACTTGATTGTAGATGGATATATGCATATGTTTTCTGCGTGTGATCATTTAGTGAGAAGTACTTATTTAATGTTTTATATTATTATGCGTACTACCGAAAGATGGAGATCTACGCTTCACCGATCCTACATAGCATAGATATTGTTGATGACGTGACATACTGAATCGACTTAGTCCATCTATGTGGTGTATGTTGTTGATACTCTCCGACTTGCACAAATTAAGATATCCACACCAAATTTGGTCAAAGCACTCAAAATTCTTGTACGAATGTTGATGATGAAAATGGATCAAATATTACAAAAATTTGTTTTGGGATTCCTGCAGGAAATTAGATGGTTTAGATGGTTTAGCTAATTATAAAATGGAATATTTATTGGTTAGGAGACAATTTTGCTTTTTAAAATTGGCGAGTCGAAGACTGTTTTTGACCCAGCACAGTTTTTCCCTGCATAGGTTTTAACCATGTGCATGGTCCAAATTCAGTAAGAATAAATTCTATGTCAAATTACCATAGTGGACATATTTTGACCATGAAATATTGAAAAATAGACGATATTACCATATGAAGATTCAATTTTGTACGAAGTCTTTTATTGAATAGACCTAATCCATTTTCAATCAGTTTTGATCTTTGAGTCAAAATACGCCAGAGGACCAAATTTCTTCAAAATATTTCAAAAATTACAGCCTGTAAGTTGAACACAAGAATCACATCTATCCTAAGTCCTTTTGAGTATTACATACATCTTCACAGACTCAATATCTAATATCTAACATAAATGTTATATAAACACAACTACCATTTCTGCCAAAATATGTCACATCCAGGAGGGTAATTGCGTGTCTGAGGCAATGTTCGATGACTTTCGTTATTTTTTGTTTGCTCGCGTATGCGCAACAGCTGTTAAGACACTCTCCCATATCCGTCAAATCAGACGAAAGCAACTTTAAAATGTTGAAATCAACTTTAAAATGTTACAAGCAACTTCAAAAAATTAAAAGCAAAGCCGACGCATTAAGAGTAAGAAGAAGAATGGTGTTATGTAAATTTAATTCAATCCGTTCAAAAGCAATTCTTGCTGTTTCCCTTTAGGAATTTACGTTGTCGCACTTCCTCCTTACGAAAATAGGTTGCTTTTGTTATCCTTACCGTCACCTGAGAAACGTAGATTTATTCTTCGTGTTTCTTCTTAATTAAGTTAATAAACTGTACTATCGATTCGCCCACATTACATGACAAGATAGACTTTAATGCCCCGAATCGATTCTCTAGGAACTTTGCTTTCATTGAGGTGACTCAATATAAATATAATTATGCGGTGCTTAACCCGCCCAGAATTGCTTGCAGCAACCTAAACGATGACTACCACTTAATCTCAATATCGGATCCTTTCAAATCTATCAAAACAACTTTGTTTAATACGATCGATTTGCCTATGACGTATTTAAACTAACTTGCAATTGTAACGTCTGTATAGAACACAGTATGGGAGTAACAGAAGAAGATCTCCGCCATCACCCAATAAGAAAGATATGAGAATTTTGCGAAAGGATGTGCAGCCTTGGGTGAAGCAAACGTTATAACGAATGGGTATATCTCCCATTCTTCAATGGTCGGTATAAAAAAGAAGGGAATGATTTATTTGCTTTTTTTCGGAAATTAAGTGTATAAATTGTTGACGAATTGTTAAAATTATTCGGGAGTAGTCTTCGACCCATACGTAGTTTATCTAGAGTATCTACCAATATGTTAGTGAAAATGTCTATTGTCAAGGCAAAACGAGCAAATATATAGTAAAAGGGCTTTATAAAAAATAATCTAACAAATCAAATTCCATTCTGTTTCTTTTTTCTGCATTCAACAACTGACTACAACTTATTGGTAAACGTTCAGTTTTGGACATTGCTGAAGCTAATACTACTTTTGTACGGATTACCGTTGCCCTAGCGTTATTAAAGTTTATATTGTTTTTGCCCGCATTCTGTATATGATATCCCCAGGCAAGAGTCTTCTAAAATTGCCTCTTTTGCCTTTAATTATTTAATAATTGCCGTTAACTAATTATCGTAAAAAGTAAGTCATTTAACTCGTTCTTTTCTTTTATTATTGTTATTATAATTTTAGACTAATGAAATAAATTCTTAGACTAAAAATAAAAGAAAGTCGAGCACTAGCAACGCAGGCCCTCGGGTCTAATTTATAAAAGTACATTGAGCCTAGTAGTTTTAATAAAGTAATATATTGTACTGATATTCTGTTCTGTAGCTGATTGTAGACTGTCGATAGGGTTTGCCGCTCCCTTTCTTTATTAATATTTAATTGTTTAAACATTTAAACTGCTAAAATATTTGACCCTTTTATTGCTCACACAGTCTAATTTTCCTCTTAAATTATGTATTATATATTAAATTATGTACCTTTCGCTAAGAAAAAAATTAACTAAATTAAATTTCGTTATATTAATTTCTGTTCCTTATGTGAAAACAATTGATTACAAGCATTCGATACACATCATTATTTTTTTTTTATCTGCATAGCGATCATATTTTATTTTATTTTATTTTTATTTTACTTACTTATACATGGAAATCAACTAAACAAAATTAGCAGACGAATTCAAATACAACTTAAGAGTAAATTTTATACTAATTATTTTAAAAACTAGTATACAATATAAAGAAAGATATGAAAAAAGAAGAGTAATAAAAATAAAAACAAAGTAATTTAAAAATAATAATTCGTGTATAAATAAATAAAAAGCAAAAACAAAAAAAGAAAAAAAAGCATGTACATAGCTAGCACAGAAGCACGTGCAACAAGAACAGATCCAGGTTGAAAGTGAACCCCTAAACCATTGAAAACATGCATAAGCTTGGCAACTGACACGTTAACAACAACATATAATTTTCGAAAAAAAAATTGAGATATAACGAACGCAAGTTAGTTTAAATACGACATAGGTAGATCGCGCGTATTAATCAAAGTTGCTTTAATAGACTTTAAAGAGTTCGATAATGTGAATAAGTGATAGACATCATTTAGGTTTCTGCAAAGAGATTACACAGCTCACAATTGTATTTACATTGGTTAAGCTTAATCAAGATAAAGTGCCTAGAGAAGCGGTTAGGGTCATTAATGTATAATAAATATATATATGATGTATAATAAAAAAAATATATATATAATGTATAATAAACTAAATAAATAATAATAACACTGCCACTTATACGTTTACTAGACATGTTTCGATTATCAAAAATATCTCAAGCGAACTAAAATAGTTATACCATACTACAGCGAGGATATTTGTTGAAAACCAGTTATTTAATCTCGCACTCTTCCAGCCTAAATGCGTGCACTGCTGGTAAACAGAAAAGAAACAATACAAGCTATCCTAGTATTCTTTAACAAAGTGTACTCAGTTAAATTAGCTAAAATTTTGTGACAATTGTATTCTTCATTATCTTCAATTAAGAACTTAAGTTATCGCTGTGTGAAGATACTCTACAAAGTAGACTTAAATGGAACACTTTGTTGGTGTATTGTAATTACTACCACAATTGCTTGCTGGCTCCTTAATTGAGTGCTCGAAAGTTGATATACTATAGGAATAATTTGTTTGCTTGATAATTAAATTATATTATTATATAGTTTATCTACTATTGTAATTATACGACTATCATAAATATCGTTCAATAGTCTAATAAATAATTTTGCATGTGCATTTTAGCCAACCATGTGAAATCCAAAACTATGTCACATATTGTGAACTATTTTCTCTTGTCACTTAGTGAGAATTTTGTTTCCGTTTGTTATTTTCACGTCGGTAACCTGTTACTAAATTTGTTTTGTATTAACAGTCAGCTGCCAATATACAGTTATAGAAATAATATAGTAAAGAAATTGGCGGCAAATTCTGCCAAATTTAATTAATATAAATGGAAAGGAGTGAAGTGTTAAAAACTGAAATAAATCAAGTACTGGAACAATGTTTAGGCCTCCTACCGACTGATCACAGCCGTACAAACGAAATGTATTTGCAAGGGCCAATTAAAATTGGGGTATTTATTTCCAATAAGTAGTTATTTTGGAGTTTTGAATTTTTCTTTTTAGAATAAATGGATACAAACAAAGGTACAACTTTCGCTTTTAACAAATTCAGAAAACATCAATATACAAACACAACGTGAACATCGTATAAAGATAAAAAAAATTTCGGAAATTAGTAAATTAATGGAGAACATTTCTGGAGAGAATCAGCGAACACAAGATGATATCATATGTAATATTGACCTAAGCGCAAACCACAACCGAAGTGTTTACACAGAAATAGCGTCCTTATGGCAATCAGAAGATTACGATATTTTTTTGAACAAAAACTGTACATACATGCGATTTGAGAAATTTGCATACCACAAACAACACTATTTGGAATTAGCATTGCCATCCATCCAAATTTTGAAACACAGTTTGCCTAGCTGTATAGATTTGCAATCATTAGTGAAAGAACTTACGGGTCTCAAACCTTTACTTCAAAAATTCCTAGTGTTTTTGGAAGAGTTGAAGCCGTTTTATGAAAACTTTACCGACATTGACGAATTGTGCCAAGTGGTTCAACCTTCTAAACCCACAACAAAAGAAAACTGGCGTATGTTCGTATTAAAGGAACGAGTGTTCCTAAAAATTGAATTTAAGGATCCTTTCGCTCCTCTTAGCACAATGGTGGTAAACGTAGTTGGACCAACTGAAAAAGTTGGACCATTGAGGCATATTTTTGATGATGGCCTCCGTGATTGGGATCCAAATTTAAACGTGCACAAGAATTTATTGCGTATTTTTGATTTATGTTTCTTTCCTCTGCCCTCCGCAATTGATAGCGAGCCACTTCCAATATTTTGTCATATTTGCTGCTGTCATAATTCGGAACTAGGTGATATTCCAATCGTCTCTTGTGATAATGCCAACTGTAGCCTTATATTTCATACGTCTTGCCTTAAAAAGTGGTTCACTACTTTAAAAGAGAGTAAAGTTTTTCTCCACGTTGCCTTTGGATTCTGTCCGTTTTGCAGAACTGTAAGTCAAGGTTCTTTCATAAATTTGACAATAAGTATTCTATTATTTCCAGAAAATATCTACAACGTTCAAAGAGATGCTTCAATAAGCCTTTGTTAGGAAAGGACAACCGAGATTTTCCATTCATTTAAATGTATATTTTCTTAAGAATAAATATTTGCAAATAGTTCAATCTTGTTGTTGCATTACTAGCCGATATAACTAGCTATACACAACGACGAATTTGTGCCTCCGAAACCAAAAGAGTTCTTTAAAGCAACTCGTGTTTTTTGTTTGTCATGGCACCATATTTCTGGTTTAGTTACTACATTTACACATATATCTTTATCTAATTCTTCTATATTTAAGGATGGTGGTATTTTGTTAGCGGCGAGAGCTTTTATTAAAATCACGGTTTCTAGGTTTCCAGAGGATCCTAGGAGATGGCCATGGTGACCTTTCGTGGAGGACACTCTAATTTTATTGACATGATCGCCGAAAACTTTGCATATGGCTTGGGCTTCAATACGATCTCCCGCAGGTGTGGAAGTGGCATGTGCGTTGACATATGTCACCGCGTCTTTAGTTATTTGCGCATCTTTTATGGCTCTGACCATAGCCAGTGCAGCACCGGCACCATCCTCACTAGGAGAAGTGATATGATGGGCGTCGCCTGACAACCCGTAGCCCAAAATTTCGCCTAAAATGTTTGCTTTGCGTTGTAAAGCATGTTCTAGTTCTTCCAACAGCAATATTGCGGCGCCTTCGCCCATAACGAACCCATCACGATTCTTGTCAAAAGGTCGCGAGGCTTGGCTTGGTGTTTCGTTGAAAGCAGTACTTAAGGCGCGTATTCTGCAAAACCCAGCAATTGATAGCGGATCAATGCACGATTCTCCGCTACCAGCCAACATTATATCCGCATCACCGTTTCGTATAAAACGCATTGCATCGCCTATGGCGTGCGAACCTGTAGCACAAGCTGTCGATACCGAATGGTTGGGTCCTCGCAAGCCGTGTCGCATACTTATGTGGCCACATGGCATATTAGGAAGTAGCCTTGGCACAAAAAATGGGCTTACACGATTATAACCTTTTTGTAATTGCTGCCAGGCACCGTACACTTCACTTAAATCAAACATGCCCATTCCAACGCAAACACCAAAACGTTCAAGCGTATCAAAGTTTAATTGCTTTGGATCCAATTTTGCTGTTTGCAACGCCTCTTCGGTTGCTATAATGCACAACTGCGTGGCAGGACTCATTACTTTTAAATCACTTTTACTTAAATACTTCTCTATTTGCAGCTGTTCTCTCGGTAATTGTGCAGCTACCTGACATGGCAACCCTTTGAATTCACTTCCAAGTTTTGTAATGCCAGCTTCACAATTCAATATCTTTTGCCATAAATCGACGACGTTATTCCCAAGAGATGACACTGCGCCTATACCAGTTACTACAACCCGACGTCTTTCATTTATTTTGTTTAAATTTGTTACACTGCTTTTACTTCTTCTAAATAAGCTGTTAAATCCAGTCAAAGTTCCTAGAGATCTCATTATGCCAGCTGTCAAGTACAAAGTGACAATATAGCAGCAGAAGTTAGCAGCTTTCTAGAGAGTCACCAAAAACAATCTTTTCGGTCCTTTTCTTGTGTCGGTTCCTTAACTGCTCGAAAATCGCTGATGCAAAAAAAAATTCTTTCTTCCCCAGTTTAACACTCGCTTTGAGAACATTAAAAATAAGAAAATCGATGTATAGTAGCCCAATAAAGTCTACATACAGTATCGAAAATTGTAGTTTCTCTTATTAAAAACTACATTTATGAGTTGAGGGTCACGTAATGTATTTCATAAGAAAAAAAAACTTTTATTAAATAACGCCACAAGACCTTTTCGACTTAAGATAAAGTTATAAGCAAAAAATGTACTTTAATCCTATAAAAAACATAAAGAAGTCTACGTACAGGTTCCAAATAGGACGTTTCGTTAATTGTATCTAGTTTCTTTATTCTTCATTGCGAGTTTTTTTTTTTTTTTTGTTGTATTTGTTGGTGAGAGCAAATATATATATATATATATATATCATCGTTCCACTAACCAGCGTATAAAATTCATGTACCAACCGCTTACCGAGTGCCGAGTATGCAATGGTCATGTTATGATTGTGTAAATTTATTGACATGACTGTAAGAGGAACGCGGTAAGATCCCTTTTTCCCACACAAGAAACTTTATACAAAAACGTTTAAACCACGTTATTAAACAAAGAGGATATTAATTTTTAATAATATGCTGTTTTTTATCTTGGTATCCTTCCTTATATGAAAAAAACCCAATATTAGTGACGCTATGTTTTTTGAATTGTTGAGGTTATTTAATTTTCTTGTCTACTGGAGTAATGTTTTGTTTGTTTTTCTTTATATTTTAATATGTATTCCCTAGTAGTACAAAATGGTAAAATAATATTTTATGTTTGGACAAAGGACTAGGCTTAAGGAGACCTTTCGAAGAAACCCAATATTAATGAGTCCCACTGTAAGTATGCATAGCTTCACAAACGTATATGTAAGCTATTATGTACGACAAGTCAGCAATATTAACGAGATCAACAACGAATGTGTAAGCCATATCTGTGGACAAGACCGGGAAATTATAACGCACGTTCTATGAAATTAGCATGTGTAACGTGTTTTCTTACCTGGAATATGCTCAGGGTTTCCCAGTAAGTCCCTTTCCAAGAAATTTATAAAAAGTCTTTGTGTTTTCTTCTAAATTGTCTGTTTATTGTTTACAGGGAATTCGATTGGTATTTTCGATTTCGTGTAACGACAAAAACAATCTTATGTAAAATAATATTATGCAGATATGCAGTATGTGATTTGTGATTTTTGTAGGAGGAATAAAAACCAGCCCGGTGATTCGCGATTCTTCCTCGCAGTTACTTTATCCGATATTATTTTCCGCGTTCCGCTAACCTTGGGGCAATAGGGCCACAAGGTTCCGTCTTTACCTATTTTCTACTAGCTTTTATGGTCCGTAACCGTTCGAAAAGTCATCAGACAGAGCGGTCCCATCCGTTGTTTGGGGATAACAAGTAAGCTGAGCCAGCTATCCCTTATCCCTAAGTCAAGTAGCTATCTGTTGTTCAGTGATAACGACTAAGCTGAGCCAACCTATCTGTAAGTTAAAAAAAAAAATTATCCTTATCAGTAAAGTCGAAACACAAATAACTATTTTATCCGATATCTTCTACCCATACCTTTATCTCCTTAGCCACTGTAATAGAAATGAAGAGACGAGCATGTTGTGTCACGCTCTTTTATAGTCGCGAGCTGTCCCGTTACGCAGTTGCGCTGCTTGTGCCTGTTACAGGCTGGCACGCATTATTCAATGTATGTATTATACTATATCAATGCTATCTTATGTATATGTTAGTATAAGTTTATCGCTTATAGCCAAAGTAAATATATTAGAATGTGTGTCAGTTAAGCCAAAAGAAACTTAATGATCAATCTTTAGCATATTGACGAAACTGCTAATAAACCAGTAAGTGTTTGGGTATATGATATCGCGTAGGACGAAAATAAATATAAAATAAATATATAACCTTAATCCCTAAGTGATAAGAACAGTTCAATAGGCTTGCTCCATTGACATAACTGTTAATAAACAAGTAAACATTGACGTATATGATTTCGCGTATGGCAACAATAAACATAAAATACAAGATCGTTAAGTACATGTCTATTAATGTATTATGATGTGTAAGTTACTCACAGTTCTAATACAATGTATTTTAAATAGATTTATAATGTATTTATAAATATACAGACTGCAATATGTTTCTGCGAGAGAGGAACTGTATCGTTACAGTGTAGAGTCAAATGTGAATACAAAAGAGAAGATAATTTATTTATTTAGTAGGAGAACGATTGCTTGTTTACGCTTTTCAAATGTAGAAACTTGTCCTTTTTTGTTTACATGTTGTTACAATGCCTTTTACTTTTGTACGCCGGGGGTAATAGAAACTCACATTGAAGTTCCTATTGTCCTGGGCTAAACTAGGCAGGATAGTAAGCGACAACGGTTGAAGGTGTAAAGATTTTCTCACTTATAGCTTCTGACATCGTAAACACTAATTCTACCACAGTATTCACATAACAGTACGTATACTATTGCCAAAAAGTAAGAGCTATCTAATTTTGTCTTTTTTTAAATCTATCTCTTACTTCAAGTTTATTTCGTGACATGGAGCTAAAAGTGGTGGACGATATGAGTTGAATTTTTATCGAAATGTTGTAGAAGAACCAACACAGCGGGAGATACCGCGTTGTTGTTATGAAAAAACCAAGAGTTGTCTGTCAAGAGTTCCCTCTCCTTTTCCATAACACTCAAATAATATAACAGCTTGACTCGGCGGATGTAATTCGTAGTACACAACACTGCGATAATTAAAGAAAACTGTTAACCTTGCTCTTCGGTCAACGCAGTTTTTTCGGTCTTGGCCAATCTTTTGCACGATATTTGTTCGGTTGATTGGTTGTTTCCCAAGTGTCGGCCCCCGTAGTAGTACGTTCCATGACCGATTAATAGCCAAAAATTATCTCTTTACAAATTTTAAAGCACGCTTTTTTTCGAAAAAATTTTCGAAAAAGTTTTTTGGAACTAAACGAGTTGAGACAAAATATCTTTTAAGATGTTGTTAATTGATCTTTTTAAAATGAAAACAGCATCAGCAAGGTGCCTAGTTATTAATACGACTTGATTTGTTTGGCGTGCCTTTCATCGGTAGAGATTGATAGGGTTTTAGGGCCGTCTCCGTCTTAACTCGTTTTCGGACAAAGGGGCGAAAATTAAAGGAAAGCTTCAGAAAATGCACTAGATTTTTGCAGAGAAAATATCAGCTGGAGAAAATCCTGCTGAAAAGTGTAGCATAGAAACAAAATGACATCGGATTAGGTCGGGCGCAGCTGCTACACTTGCAACAAAATTGAGCGATTTGTTCATGAATGCAAATTTCGCAAAGAGGAGGTCGCGCTTAACTTTATCCACCAACAGCAAGAAGGATGTCAAATATATTATATATTCGCGCGGTGTTCTGCATAAACGCCACGTAAAAAAGATAAATCGAATAAAGTAGCGGATGCTTGCTGTAGGCAGAACAATGGGGAGAAGTTCTTAAGGACTTCAGAATGCAGAAAGATCGCGAAGGTGGCATGCTAGAAGAACAACAAGTTAAAGAAAATATTGTCGTTTACCGAACTATAACAGAGACAAATGTAAACTTAGCGAAAAAAGGAATACAAAATGTGCAGCTGCCCCGTGCCGATCCCAAGATAGCTGGTGAAAAAGTTGCATGCCCTGCCCTAGAGAAAAGATCGATAAGGTAAGTCCCACAGAAAAAACATATTGGGCTCAGCGGGAAAACCTTATTTTCGAAAACGGATGTCTATATATGGTATAGTAAAAGCGGTTCACGCAAAAGAAAGTTTTTGGTGGTCCCAGGAGCCGAAGTTCGAAGAAATCATAAAAGAACACAAGATGGCCAAAGGGGAAGCACTTTAGCGTCACCAAACTGTTAAAAAGAATAACGGAAATTCGACTGGGTAGAATGGCAGAAATCAGTAGCTACATAGGTTCATAGTTGTGAGGAACGTAGTAAATCAAAAGAATTGGGAAATAAGCAGAAAGGCGAATGACGGCTAAAACGATTTACAAACGGTAGTAAAATTGCGAATGGTAAGTTGGCCAGAAAGGACCGAAGAGCGAGCTCAGGATGCTTTGTTGAGGAGATGCAACTATATAACCCATTATGTAGTGACATGTTGCAAACAAATCTGAAATCTAACTGGGAAGGACCGCATAAAGTTATCACGAGGATTGCTGACAGAGTCTATCGGATCCGAAAACATCAGAAAATGAGAACTGCAACTAAGGTGGCACACGCTAGCAGACTGTTAGCTTTCGAAACCCCAAGTATATAAGTTTTGATCCCATCAAATGCAAACTTCGACTGTGCAAATACAGTGAACACTGATAGCTTCGTGTGAAGTGACTAATATTTTTAATAAACTTAAATTTAGCACCTGGTTATTTATTAATTTTGGTGTCAATTCAATAGAATCCTGGATACTTTGCATTCTATTTTGGGTCACACTACTTTAGTGCTTCTATGTTGCCATTTTTGTTTTTACGGTTAGGACCATTTGAATTGATTTTTTTTCTTTTCTTTCCTGCGCTTGACTGCAATTGATTTTTATTTGAAATTCTTTCTTCAAAGTAAAGTATTGTGGCTACAAAATCCGTCAATGTAAACATTGTTTATTCTTATAAATTATTGTGTGGGAGCACATTTTATGAATGAAAATAAGAATCAAATTATTTAAATAGATTAAATTTGCAAACACGATTGCAACTTAATCAACGTGTGATCAAAAAGGACGCTTATTCTGTAGCAAACAAATATTTCCTGAAGTCTTGAGGAAATAATAAAATTAAATAAAGATTGAAACGGCACTACTTGTGCATGTTTTCTGCGGTTGGTGTTACAGCGCTAATTATTGAGATTTCTTCTATTCTAGTTATGATTTGGTGGGGTTACGAAAAATGAAGAAAGGATGCGCAGAGAGCGGTGTCCGACACGCTGTACTTGGTGATATAGTCTAAATGGGTGTGATGACGGAAAAATATAATGCAATGAATTAATTCGCATTAGAATTTTTAATAAATTTCGACGTTGCAATATAGAAATATGTCTCTCTATTTCTCTCCTAATCTCTATTTAGCGAGCCTAAGAAGCTACAACAAAATTGCCTGAAGCAATAAACTAAATGCATGTGGACTTTGTGTGTATAATACAAAGTATATTTGCGATAATTCATGAAGATACATATATGCGGAATAGAACTACTAAATATAAAAAATAAAGAAGTATCTAAGAATGAAATTACATACATGTGCGCATAAGCGCGGGTTATATACGCCGAATGATAGACGATACGATTTAAAAAAAAAGAGGAAAAAGGTCAATAATCGGCGTAAATCTCAGATTTCATAACAAGGTAAGATCAACACAACAGGGAAAGTTGTGTTAACTAAGTGGTGCTGAAAGGTTAAAAAGTTAAAAATATGATGAAAGCTATACTAAACCATATAAATACACATCGATACATATGTTTAATGCTTAAATGTATGACGTCCAATCTGTAAAAACATTAATGTGCCTTCTATTAATTTGTTAACGAGATGTGTTTCCTCTACAAAATACAAATCAATTAGCTACAAGACAACGCAATTAAAAAATTTGTTTTAATGACATTTAAAAATCCAGTGCATTGCGTAGAAATTAATTGTTTTGTATGAAAATAGTATAATCTGTTAAAGTACTCGCAAAAGAATTCGAATTCACAGCAGATTTTCTGAATGTGGCGCTTTAACCACCGGCTGCTGCGATGTACGCATGTGCTGATACCTTTGAAGAGAGAAAGTTTGCTACAATATTATAACCTTTGATAGAAAGGAACGAAGGTGTAATCCGATATGTGGTCTACCGATTCGCAAGATCATGATTCTTAAACCAAGCATGTTTAATAAAAAAAAATATTTCTTTCCAATCAAAGCGTGAAAGCCAAGTGATGTCTTTATTGATAAATTGTACTATTCTTATTGGTAAACTCGACACTTAAGAATATGCTTATCCTATAAATTCAAAATGAAGCCTTAGATTATTATTGCTATGTTCGCAGTTAATTTTACGGGAAAGGTTATTTGTTTATTTATTTAATGTTTATTGATGTTTATTATTTATCGCAGAAGTTGTGGGTACACTACGCAACTGCTCCTTAGAGAAGAAAATTGTTTATGTGAAATAGTTTTGGAATAAGATATTTTTTGAAGCATTAAATGTATTTCAATATTTGAACTTAATTAGTATATTTGTAAGTTTTAAATTAATTTAATTAATCTTTTTATTTGTAAACTTTTATTCTTATTTATATAGTAAATTCTAGTTATTTGTTATATTTCTTGAGCGCCATTTTGGGTGGTTCTCTTATTTTGTTATCAATTTCTTTCTTTATACTAGTGTCTTTTAAATCTGTCACCTAATGAGGGTATAACTTTTATAACTTATGTTAGATTATTTTTCTTTTGATTTAAAATTTTTCCTTTTTTCAATTTCGGGATCTTTATTTTAATTTATGACAAAAAAGTTTTCACCTGCCATATGTTGTAGTGCGATCGCATATCCTACACATCCTACATGTATTCATTGATATATGTGAAAAATAAAAATAAATCAAATGAATGAAGACTGCAATTACGACATGCGCCATTATTCTATCCACCACTGCAAGATAGGGGTATACTCATATTGTTTTTTCCATAATGTACGTAACACCTAAAAGGACCCTATAAAGTATATACATTCTTGATCAGCGTGAAATTCTGATCTGTGTGGTGTGTGTTGTTGGTACTCTCCTGATCGTGAAAATGAAGATATCCACTTCAAATTTATTAGAAACATTGGAAGTTTCTGCACGCAGATTAGTATTGAAAGTGAGCCAAATCGGTTGGAGCGGAAGCGCGTAGTGAAGTGTAAACTGAACGCAACAACATTTTTTTTACTCGGAAATTATAAAAGTTAGACGGCTGAAATTTTCCACATTTACTTTACGAAGCACTCTACTCCTAACGTACGAAATTAGAACACCTTCGCCATGTCCATACAAAGTTACAAGTAATTAAATTATTTTTTTTTTCACTTTTTTGAGGTTTTATGCTTAATTATCGTAAGGCAAAGAAGACTGAATGCTTAAAACTATGTTTTCCGCTCCATAAATGAAGATATATTATCTGCCTAAGCGGGTTAGTTTTAAAATGAATATGGTACAGACCGCGATTAGTTTTTCCTTAACAGTACTAGTGATATGGGTAGCAAATAAAAGAATTTGGGGGATAGATTGTGAAAAACATAGTGGTGGGTATGCGAGACTCGGCCCCCGTCGAATATAACTTTCGTAATTGTTTCTTATTAAGGCTGATTTTGATACATTTGTAAACAGTTGCGCTATTTTGGATAGAAGCTAAGAACAACAAAATAGTATATAAACATATTTTAAATAAAGTGTATAAACATATTTAAATAAAATGTCTACGATAAATGATGCGTTAAACCCGCGGTGAAAACGACTATTTCTTGTTTGATTTAATATAAGCATAGATAGGAATTGTGTCCTGTCGAGTTTTCCTTGGCACTTACAAAAGCAACTACACTTGACGGAAACTGCCGAGCATTCAGGATACACACTAGAAGAACTGAAGACAGAGAAGACCTGCTGGCCCACACTTTCCATATAATTGTACCTACGGTCAAGACATTGTAAACCGCATACCTTTTTTTCATTACGGTATAGAAATTTCTTAAATAGTGATGCGAATGGAATATAGTTTGCGTCGACAGGCGGTGTTGTGGAATACGGGATCCCTTTGTCTCATTCACCATTTTCTACGAAAGCTAAAAAATATTCATTTAGAGAATGATGGTTTCTTTCGATTATTTCTAACGTTTGATGGTGACCACGTGTAGAAAATCTCTATTTAATTTGAAGACTTTGCCGACTTTTTTGTAAGAATTCATTTGTAAATTCCGTGCCCCTGTCTAATTTTAGCATTTTGTCCGCTCTTCAATATTACATCTTTTATTAAAACTTTAGCGCTTTTATTTTCGCTACCTTTAGCTATAACATATTTTGTTAGCTCACATTACGCGATGTGTTTATGGGGGAGCTTGTTTGTTGATTCAGTAAATATAAGTGTGTTCGGTGTTTCAGTAAATATAAGTGGTCTTTATTTGCTAACTTGACAAAATTTTTGCTAACTTCTGGATCAGCTGGCACATGCGGGTTTTACTTATTAGTTGGCATCGTTTGTTTGAGTTTTATTTGAAATTCATGGTTTTGGTGTATATTAGGATAATTCGGGTTGAGTCTCTTTGATCGTATTTGTAGATGTCCGTAAATATTGAATATATCTTGCAATAAATGGATTGTGTTTTCAGACCTATTTAATATTTTTAGTCTAGGCCATTTTGATCTTGCATCTGACAGTGTTAAAAATTGGTAGTTGGAAGAGGCGCATAACGGTCCATCTTAGCCAAACTGTAACCAAAGGTTCGCTTTCTTGAAATTTATAAACGTAATAAAAACCCTTGGATCTTCGTCTTTCTAACAATTTATTTCATATTAGTTCTCGTAAATAATGGTTTACAATTGGTGGACTTACAGTTGTGCATTTATTCGTTAAGGACGAAAAACCAGCACAGCGATGTGGTGAACTCCCGGACCATTACTTTATTTCGAAAACGATTTATTTTACAATTTACGTTTACTCGGTGGACTCCGCGTTTCACTTTTCGAGTTTTATAGTTGTGTTATCACTACGATTCTCTCTGACTGCCGTAACATACCTGAAAGGTCGTCTGTGGTTTTAAAGCTAGCTCCACCATCGCTGTTGAATGTATGGGGGTATGCTTATTGATTGTTTTATGTATATGAATACTTATGTTGCGTGTGCGTATAAGTGAAAAACCGGTGTTACCAATATCGATGTGTGCGTACTAAGAATAACCATATTTCAATTAAGCTATTTTCATGCCTAATATTTACATTACGTACATGCATTTATGAAACCTATGTATATAAATAAAAAAACAAAGGGTTATAGCAAAAAGAAAGAACATATTCTTATGACAGCTTACAAAAACATTATATATATAAAGATGGACATTTCGCTAACAACATTTGCGCAGCAAAACTATTAAGCACTAGTTAAAGGCATCCGATAAAAACAAACGATATTAAAGATTGTAAGGGAGACTAAACGAACTGAAATTAGAACATTTATTGAAACTTGCACGACGAGTATGCGTAAGACTACACACTATCAACATCTGAATTGCAATTCAGACTCGCTCTATCAATTTAACAAAATTTGCATCTGTGTGCGTATTCAATCAAGATCTGAGAGTGTATTGGCGCTAAAGCAGAAATACTTGTGTGCGGTTGGGCGTACGTCTGCTTAAGCAGTTATATATGTCAGCGTAGGTAACAGAATTTTCAACTTTTGAAATTTTTTTTACACCTACCATTGTTGACAAAAAATTTTTATTATAATTAGTCTCTCTGATTTCTACCATTTCTATCTATTTACTAACAAAAAATTTATATTATCATTACTTTTCCTAGCTTCTGCTGCAAATATTTTTCCTACTTATTTTATTCTTTAAAATTTATCATATTCTTTTATTTTTCTATTCTTAATACTTTCCGCAGAAGCTACGTAAGCACCATGACACCACGTAAATTAAGGGCGCCTCCGTTTTTTAAAAGTATTAAAAAATTGTTTTTTTGCTCATTACTCATAAACTATAGCAAGTAAATGCTGTAACACCTGCACAAAAATAGAAAAAGTCCAATATTATGTTGTATGAACATTTATTTTTTTTTCAATACCTTTATAACGCACAGAAACAAGCTCCAGAAAATACATAATTTCTTGATCAATTTCAAATTTAGAATGCATCAAAACAGTCCGCCTGTTCGTCTAGCCTTTTGTCCGCCTGCGCACATTTGTAGTATTTGTGGTAAACATTCAGCTGTTAGCGAAAAGGAACAAATCGCCCAAAAATTTGCAAAAGAACTTGAAAGTCACTTAAACCTTTGACAATGTCACCTATGCCCCAAAAACATTTATTTTCAAAATAGGAAAAACCTACAGCGTTCGTTCCATACAATAAAGCATGAAAATGTACTTTTCTTATTTTGTCTCTTTTAGAATAACGGTGCAAAAGATTTGGTCACGACCGAACATAAGTTTCTTACTTGTTTGAGATTGGTAATTCCTTGCCCTCTTCTGTTTCTTTGGCAATTGTCGCAGCAGTAACCTCACTTGTAAATATTTGATCAAATATTTCGCTATGTAAGTCTATAACCACTTCTCCACAATTTTTAAATTCATTTGATAGTTTCGATAGTGGAACTTTTTTATAACCTACTCTTGTAAGTTTATATTGGGACACCGATTCTAAATTCGACCCAAGAGCATCGACTCAATTGACATTTTAGATTGCTCTTATTAATTTTACGAGCCTTTGCTAAATGATTGTTACGACCGCAACGTAGACATAAATTTTCGCAACCTACGTATCGATGATTAATTTTCGAATTATATTTCATTGGTTATCAAAATGATTTTTTCATTCATTCTCACTTTTGTTTGCTCGATATTTTCGCTTCCAGAGTAATTGCTTTGAACGATTTTGAGAAATGTTTCTTTTACGCGCTCTAGCAAGTTTTCTTCAATATAACCGCCACGCAAAGCTGGTATAAATTTAGCTGATAGGCAAAATTCTACTACAAAGTTTTTGCGCTTAATTTGTGAATAACTCACTCTCATTATCAAAATATGAACAGACTTTGATGCAGAGGCGATTCGACATTAAATTAATTATGTCACCTACTGTTATTTATGTATCTATTACTTTCCACACATAAACTTATATTCAACGAAACGAAATAAAAGACGAACTCATAAAGGATTCGACTTGCATAAAAAAGATCAAGATTGTATAAAAACCGGTTTCCTTGATAAGAAAAAACAAATATCGATGGTGACGGTACACTCAAATTTGATTTGTCTACACATAATAATAAAAAATATTAAGGAATACACAGACAGTAGTGCACAAAACTTTACAATATGAAACATCGCAACTATTGCAGGAAGCCCATATGGGAATGCAGCGGTGCAAAAGGATTGCCGGCAAATTGTCTATTGGCCACATTTAGGACATTGACCGCATATAGGAAATATAGTGTTAAGTTTAGAAGGGTATGTTAAATTCAATAATTCGAACCCAATAATTCGTTATTGTCCACAAAGTTATAAATACACTTTGATTCAAGTTAGGTTGCGATATATTACAACTCAGGAACAAAGACTATTTACGTGTAGCTGTTTATTACTCCAAATTTATGAGAATTGAATTTTTAAGCACTGCGTTCAAAGTGTCTTAATTTTGGGTGATGGTCGATCATTTAATTAAAGAGAGTTTAAAACATTCCGAACTAATCGTGATATTGAACGTATAACATCAACTTCTATCTTCTCAGATTTTATGATTTGACGGAACAATCAGCTCAAAAAGATAAAAATTACTTATGAAAGCTAAGGCAATCTATAGCATTCTACTCTGCTGTTAGATTACAGAACAACGCCTAAAAGTGGGCTTCGAACATAATGGAGTCTACTTCCTGTGAGCTTGAAAACATTCCTCCTGTTGTAATAGAAATGTTAGAGAATTGCCATCAAATGGATGAGATCCAAAGTTCGCAATATTTTTTTCGATGCTCGAAATGCAAATACGAAATGACAGCGTTAATGGAGAAATGGTTGGAAAATGACGTCCTCAACAATGAGGTTCTATACGGATCTTATCAGATATTCAGATCCGATAGGTTGAATACAAAGCGTGGGTTTGTGCTTACAGTAGAACATACGTCAATCACTTCGGGTGTTGTCCCACTTAAAAGTAATTCTGATCTAGAGTTTATATGCATTTGGGTAAAACTAGCTGAGAGTGACATAGTATATCTAGTAATCCTTCGGCTTCTGAAATATCGTTGCATCTTCACCGTCTTAGGTTACTCCGAAAAATTTGTAGACTTGTCATAATTGTGATCGCAAATTTTAATTTAGCCAATGTACGACTATTTTATGAAGTTATTGGTGAGGTATGCGTCAGTCAATGAAATAAAGCCTACATTTACCAGGATAGATTGTTAGAATTCGAATTTTCCAGTTCTTCTAAATACAAAATTCTTCGTTCTACTCCTATCGCCACTGCTGAAGATAGTTATCGTCCAGCTGTATAGAGCTTAATTAAAACTAGAAAGTTCTTTTTTAAAAAAACCAATTATGACATTATGTCCAGATTGATAGCCAACAAGCTCTGACCAAATGGTTACTTGGAAAATAGCATTTCAAATTTTTGCACTAGGCTTAACGACGCAATGTAGCTGTTCGTGCCCTGCGTGACAGTGGAAAATACTAGTTACTGGCTGGACTGGTTTAATAGAGAATTGTAGCAAGTAAGATAGCGTAGAAATAGACTTTTTGAAAAATTTTAAATCAGTGGTTGTGTAGCTGGGCTGCCACCATGTACCATTGAGCAACATACACTCATGGCATTGAGCAGTACATGCTACTCTTCTTACTTAAAACGAATGCGTATTAACTTTAGAGGAAACTCGAAAAATTTTTATGCATTCGTGAAAGCCATCAAATAAACTCCGTCGCATATGAAGTTTAACGGAGATGACTCAACAGACCCTTTAGTTGTAGCTCTAACATAGATTTTCCGAATCAGAAGTTCGCTTTATATCTCTAAAGCCACTTCTAAAGCTATTTCCACGCTGCAGATGGCACACTTTCTTATTGTTGCGCGAGCATCATTCCTGCTCTGATCGATATATTCAACTTATCGCTTAATAGTGGTATTTTCCCTGGGGATTAGAAAAGTACTACTATTGTTCTTAAGTCAAAAAGTGGCAGTAGAAGCAATATAGAAAGCTATATAGCTCAAGCTTATTGCGCAGCCCTTTGAGAGCTTGGTAAAAGGCGTTTGTTACGCTTGGTTAATGTTATTATTTCACCATGTCAGCACGGTTTTGCCTCCGATAGACCCACAGTTACAAATTTGTTAGATCACCCGTGGTGTTCTTCAAAGGGTTTTCCAAAGGTTTACAAACTGATATTATTTGTACTGACTTTAGCGAGTAGAGCAAACCATAACTTGCTTATTTCTAAACTTACGTTTTGTGCCTTTTCGGACATCGACATCTTGGTTAACTTGTTTTCGTCTTATCTAAAGGCCGAGTTCAACGTGTTACTTTTAATAGCATTTTATTTAGAAAAATAATTGTTTCTTTTGGAGTTGTACAGAGTAGCCAACTCGATCCCTTTCTCTTGATCCTATTCATAAACGGTTTTCCGTCTGTGCTTTAAAACTCATCTACCTTGCATGCTGATGAAGTGAAGCAGCCTGTGACTTTTGATACAACATCAGATCATCTAAGATAAGATTAAATAGCCTTACTGCTTTGGAGTAGAGTAAAAGCCATGTCTAATAATATACGTCATTTTCTAGAAGATCGCTTGTATGGACTATGTACAGCATTCTTGGGGAGATCATTGAAGACGTTACGTATATTGCAAATTTAAGTGTTGTTTTCGATCCTAAATATCGCTTGCATTTGCATATACGTCTGTGTTACTTATTTTTATTATGGTTAATGAGGCCAGAAGTGCTCTGGCATCTGTCAAAAGGTGGTCTCGTGAGTTTGAAAGTCCGTAGATAGCAAAAAGGTTATTTATCGATTTGGCTAGACTAACTCTAGAGTACGTGGCAATGTGGCTCCCAAGTCATGATTATGATTTTAATTTGACTCTGTGCAGAAATAATTTCTTATATTTGTTTGAAGTGAGCTAAGATAGACGTCCTATTCCTTTCTTCTCACATGTGGTAACCGCTTGAAAATGAAGGCACATTATACCAATTATGATTATTATCATTTAGTTTCTTTTTCTGACTCGAGTAGCCGCATCAAAATGTTAATAATTCACTCACGATGATTGTAGAATGAAGTATTTTTCGGAAAATACGTATATGATTATTAACTTAAATTTAGGTTAAAAGATACGTAACTTTAAGTTTCTTTGTGTACCGTGAATGGCTTTATTTTGTTAGCCAAATAGTAGGTATTATATGTACCTTCAGGCGCAATATGCAATTTTTGTGAGAAAGAGACGGAAGATATAGATTTTGTCGGTAATAGTGACTTTTGGAGTGCGCTACATTGGGATAAAATTGTTGTTTGATGACTCATGCTTTTTTTGTGGGATGAGTCACGCCTGTTTTCGGTTTTGGGGATGAAAAAAGGCGTGGTTCTTCCTATCCGAAGGGATGAATAACGCCTTTTTTGGTGTTTGCGCCCACCCGAAGGAACACGAAGGCCCCCGAAGGCATCCGAAGTCGTCCCGAATGGCATTCGTGATAGTTTTTTTGAACCCGGGGGTCCTAGATGGATGTTCGTGTTGGCGTCTTCGAGGATGTTGTTGCAGACCTATGTTGGAAACGAAGTATACCCTACCCTGCTATGTAGTTAATTGTGCTATGCCTTGTGCATTTCGAGGCAATTTTTGTACTATGAGAACTTTTTACGCTTTTGACTTGTGCATTTCGATACAATTTTGTACTATGAGAATGTTTTGTGGTTTTTATTTGTGCTTTGATTTACTGACCTATCTTAACACTATTAATGGATGACCTATATTTATTTTTTCAATCGCAAAAAGTCCCTCTTACAATGTGTCTTTATATGTATGTATGTATGTATGGTAGGGTTGTTATTCATATGTATTTTTATCAAAAAAAAGACCTTGAAGAAAATGAAAAGAATTAATTAATTAATTATTGTATGGGGAGCGCTATTAATATGAACTTTGGGTTTATCCACTGCGTTGTTTTGAGGATCTTACAATATATGTTTATGTCAATATTATACTACCCCTGGTCTGTCTTGGGATGCAATGTTGAAGACAACAGAAATAGAATTGGAATTATTGACTGACATTGAACAATATACTTTTATTGCCCGAGGTATAAGGGGAGGCATTGTTCAATGTTCTAAAAGATATTCTTTAGCTAACAATAAATATGTAAGCGAGAAGAATCAAATTATCTAATTTACTTGGATGTAAACAATTTATATGGTTATGCCATGTCGCAATGTTTACCCTATAAAAATTTTAAATGGATGACAAATTTGGGCAATTTTAATTTACATGAGGTGAAAGATGACTCAGATATAGGATATATATTGGAAGTAGATTTAGAGTATCCATCTTCGTTACATGACTGTCATAACGATCGACCGTTTTGTGCTGAAAATAAAAAAAATGCACACATGAAATGTAGCAAATTAATAACGGATTTAAACGATAAAACACATTACGTTATCCATTATCGCAACCTTCAACAATGTATTCGACATGGTGTTGTTTAGACAAAAATACACAGAATTCTTAAATTCAATCAATCGGATTGGTTAAAAAAATACATTGATTTGAATAATTATCATAGAACGTTACCTAAAAACTCTTTTGAACAGAATTTCTTCAAGTTACTAAATAATGCTGTCTACGGCAACACTATGGAAAATGTAGATAAAAGAAAAGTTATTAAAATAGTCTGCGAATGGGAGAGTAGAGGTAGAAGGTTGGGGGCGAGAAGTCTTATAGCTAAACCAAATTTTCATAGTTCACTCAAAATTTCGGATGATATGATTGCGATTCAAATGAATAAAGTGCGAGTTGAGTACAATAAACCAATTTACATTGGTTTTACCTTTCCAGAATTATCCAAATGGAAAATGTACAATTTCCATTATGATTATATGAAGCCTAAATACAAGGAAAATATTAATCTAAATTATATGGATACTGACTCGTTTATTTATGATATTGAAACAAATGACTTGTACGATGACATCCGAGATCAACTATCATTTTGATACGTCCGCATATCCTAAGCAAAATATTTTCAATTTCCCATTATTGAATAAGAAAGTCTTAGGAATGATGAAAGATGAATGTAACGGAAAAATAATGAAGGAATTCATTGGTTTACGACCAAAAATGTATTCCTTTAAAATCGATGAGGACGGAGGAGAAAGTAAGAAACTAAAAGGTGTAAAACATTGTGTGACATCTAAGCTAACCCTTGCTGACTTTAGAAAGTGTCTATTTCAAAAAGATTTGTACTATGATTCAATATATGTTTTCCGATCGAAGGTGCATCAATTGTATACACAACATATTATTTATTTATTTATTTACTTATTTATTACACTTATACAGAAACTCAACTAAATAAAAGACAGTCGAGTTCAAATGACTCTTAAAGTAAATCTTAAATTAATTATTATTAAAAAACTTAGTACAAGTACAATAAAACAAATAAAAGGAAAGAAAAGAGAAAAAAAGCATGTACACAATTAGCACAGAGCCACACCCACAACCGGTACAGAACCCAGTTGCAAATGAACCCCTAAGCCATCGCAAACATGCATAAGCTTGGCAACCGATAATAGTTAACAACAATTAACTTTCGAATCGTAGTGACTTTTTAGGATTAAGAGCTAGTTTTAAGTACGACATTGGCAAATCTCGTGTATTAAGCAATGTTGCTTTAATGGACTTTAAAGTGTCCGATAATGAAAAAAGGTGATAGACACTATTCAGGTTCTTGCAAACAACTCTGAGCGGGTTAAACAGCTCATAATTATATTTACAATGACTAACCTTAACCAAGGTAAAATGCCTAGAGAAGCGGTTAGGAACATTAAAACTTATTTCTCCAAGTAATGACGGCGAGTCAATAGCGCCGTTTATTAATTTGATTGCAAAGCAAACGCCAAGAACAAATCTACGTTTTTCAAGAGACGGTAAGGACAAAAGAAGCAACCTATTTTCATAGGGGGGAAGAGAAGCAGACGGATCCCAACCCAAATTCCTAAGAGCAAACAAAAGGAATTGCTTTTGAATAGATTCAATTGAGTCTACATAGCACCTGTACGAGGGAGACCACACAATAGAAGCGTACTCAAGTATAGGCCTAACCAAACACGTATACAGCCTCTTGGTAATATACGGATCATCTAGCTCTTTGGACCACCTCTTGATGAGACCAAGAGCGGACCTAGCTTTGCTTATCGAGAACTCAACGTGCAAATTGAAACGTAACCTACGGTCAAAGTGGACGCCTAGGTCTGTGAACGACTCAACGTCCTCCAACTTGTGCGAATCTATAAAGTAATGGGTTATGAATGACTTCCTTCTAGAGAAAGAAAGCTTCTTACATTTATTTAGGTTTAGTGCCATATAATTTGAAGAGCACCATGCCACCAAATTATTTAGGTCAGTTTGAAGCTGATGTGATTGCGATTCTAAGGAAAAAGAAGAAAACAGTTTCACATCATCAGCATACATTAAGATCTGGCTAGATTTAATCGCCGAAGGCAAGTCATTAATGTATAGATTAAATAAAATGGGTCCTAAGTGGCTACCTTGGGGTACTCCTGACGAAACGTGGAATTCATATGAAGTGGTGAAGTTAAACAAAACCCTGAATGACCTATTATGCAAATAAGAGCTTATCCATTTCACTAAATGGGAAGGGAAGCCAGCGGCTTGAAGTTTAAAGATAAGTAATTTGTGGTTAACCAAATCAAACGCTTTGCTAAAATCAGTGTATATGACATCAGTGCAAGAGCCATTGGAAAATGCCGTGAAAACCTGACAAGTAAACTCTAACAGATTAGTGACTGTCGAATTTCCTTTCCGGAAGCCATGTTGGAGTGGAGAAATATATGATTTGATGGCAAAGGCCAAACGAGGCAAATCCTCTATAGTTCTCCACGAGCTGTCTACTCCCACTTTTGTGAATAGGAATAAGGAAACTAATCTTCCAACACAAAGGGAAAGCATTTAAATTCAAGGACTTATTAAAAAATCTTTAAGATAACACCACAAAGCTCAATTGCGCAAGGCTTAAGTACACATGACGGAATTCCATCAGGTCCCCGCGCACAACTGTATTTCAGAGAAGTCAACCCATTAAAAACGTCGTCATCAGAAATAACCAAATTGGGTATTGAAACCGAGTTAGTTATAGGATAAGGGTAATTTGCTGATGAATCAAAACTAGCAGACGAAAAGTTTCGTCGGAAGTACTCCGCAAACAGATTTGAGATTTCAAAATCATCCGAGGAGTCAGAGCCATTAAAAGAGACAAACTAGGGATATGCAGAAATTTTTCTTTTTGAATTAAGGAATTTAAAGAAGTATTAGCAAACAGAGAGGATTTAATGAACTGAAGGTATCTGCAATAATAATGGTGGTTGAGGGAGTTAAATCTATGCCTTGCGGCTGAGTACGCGAAATAGTCTAGAGAAGAGCCACTTTTTAAAAATTTCTTGAACAGCTTGTTTTTCCTATTCTTATAATACCTAATTGTCGTATTAAACCACGGGGGACACCTACTTCGAGGTCGGCACTGCTTAAGCGGAACAGGTGCAGCAATAGCTAGATTTAATGTATTGTAGAACCACGACAATAAGCTATCTATATTCCCGGTTGAGATGTCAAGCCTCATAGTGAAAGATGAAACTTTAGCAATACTATATTGGTTTTATGAAAATCATAATATTTGCTGGAAAAGGTTGGGTTTGGACTATTAAGGCAGTTCAACGGACCGTCATACTTGTGATGAAAAGAAATGCACAATGCTGGATGATAAGGATTCTCAGGTAAACTAAAAGGTGGACAAAGATTTACATTAAGCTCAGGAAAATTGGCAAAGCAAAGATCAAGTAGTCTGCCATTACAATTAAAGGTACAGTTATATTGAGATTATGGTCAAGTAATTCACTAAAGAATACTATAGCTCTATCAGATGTTGAAGAAGGAACTAAACAGGCAGAATTATCACTGTTACACCAAATGACTTGAGGCAAGTTGAAATCTCCCAACACAACGACAAAATCAGTAGGTCTAGACTGCTTGGCCACTTCACAAACGAGGGCAGCCTGCTTCTTATATATGGAGATATCCGAATTTGGGGGAATGTAGGAGCATGTAATAAATAGCTGTTTATTAGGTATTCTCGCTCGAATGGCGATAAATTCGACGTCAGGAGACGTGGGAAATTCAATCGAATAGGACGGGACTGACGCAGATATGGCAATTAATACACCGCCACCAATGCGATTCAATCGGTCATTTCTGAAAAACATGGAAAGAATTATGGAATAGTTCCGACGAATGTATATCAGGTTTTAACCAAGTTTCAGTGAATGCAAAACAGAAAAACTCAAGTGCTTACTGACTTTAGAAAAGTCGACCGAATTTTGAATTAGTAAACTAGTTTTAAGCTATTCAGATGATAAGAGATATGTAAGAGAGAATGCTATTAATACTTATGCAT
>CCAG010019595.1:0-15065 GCA_001077435.1 Glossina morsitans morsitans | reverse complement strand
TCGCGAATTAGTATCTAACGAAATCTGCCACCGCAGCGAAAAACTTGGATCATTTATTTTCAACTTAAGATCTTTTAAAAACAGACCTTCTCTTGTTCTCTTCTTCCCTTCATAAATAATGCTATCCTGAGTAATTTCTTCTAAAAAATTTATCCTCTAGAAATTCTCAGTTGGGATCATACTTTAACGTATCGAATAGAGCATCGAAAGAGTGAAACAAGTAGGAATTTTTTTCATTTGCTAAGCATCAGTCTTCAGTCTTCCCTTTAGCAACTAAGCTATTCGATCGTATGTAAGCGATGTGAGCCCAGAGAATGCCTTCTTTCGGGCCTATGTTTGATTGTCTTTCTTTTTCTCGAGTCAAAGATGAGACTAACTAGTTGCCATGTAGTGTTTGTGTTCATGTATGAGATAAATCAACAAGTATGTTAATGACTACCACATACGCTGTGGTCGCGCATGCATTTTTCGATATTTAGTTTTTTTTGATTGTTTTTAAATGTTTTGTTTATTAATTTCTTGGTTGTTGTTGATAACTAACAGTCAGCCATGTATCAATTGCAAGCGACTAGATTTTTGCCCTGTTATTATCGACCATTGCCGCGATTAATGGGTCTAATTAAAATATTCGTTACGCCTCTGATTGATTTCATTGTCGTTAATAATTTATTGATAAGGAAAAGCAAAAAAAGAAACGCAAAGAAAAAATTATACACAATTACAAACGACATAATGTCCGTCTAACGTTTAATAAATTTGCAGTCGTCTCTGCATTTACTAATGCAGTGCGCGTTTTCTAATGCAAAGACAATGAGTTTTCCTCTTCTCTAACCAGTAAATATTAGATACATTTGACGCGAGTGCCTTTTAGTGCGAGATCTTGTGATCGTTTATGAATAAATTATTTTAATAATTTTATTTATTTCCTTGCTGGTCTTTTTTTTTTTTTTTGTCTTTTCTAAATGTGTTTTTGATGTTTTTTTTTTCGTGGATTGAAAATTCAACTCTTAAAAATGTTCGATGAGTGCTTGGTGAACAATATAAGAGGAAGAAATACAAAAAAAGAAACGAAACAAAAAAGAAAGACGGACAACAGCAGCAAAAGGCAACAATTGCTAATTGCGGTATGCATTGCATAAAATTCGAGAAATTCGGGAAATTCGGCAAGAGGTACGCATACTATACAACCGTCCATATAATCCTGCATGTTCAAGCACAAAGGCACACGTAAGCATAATCTTACCACCTCTGATATTATATTGATTTCTCAAAAGAGCGAATATAGGACTATAGAGCCTACACTCGAACAATGGACTACAGGAACTTTATCCGAAACCTTCATTCATGTATACAGTAGGTCTATAAAGTCTACATACCGTAAGGTGCGTGTTATTGTAATATTTTGTAATAGTTTGGACAGTGGCGTGACTAATTCCTTACTTCTTGGCGTCAGGGTGTAACGTATTGAGCAGCCTCGTCTTGCTCGACCATAGGGTTTTAACTTTTGATATCTACTACCGAAGGATGTAGCTATGCTCATTTTGTCATAATGTTTGCAATAATCGGAAGGAAATATATATATTCTTGATCAGCGGGAAATTCTGAATTGATTAAGCCATGCCTGTCCGTCTGTGAGTTTGTGTGGCTATGTGTTGTTGATAATCTCCTGGTTGCAAAAATGAAGATATCAACTTCGAATTCAATTTAATATTGAAAATGTTCCAAATTGACCAAAGTACACGGCCGCACTAAAGCGTAAACTGAACGCAAAACCTTTTCTCTAAACGAAAATTTATGGGTTTTTGCTCATTACTCGCACATTATAAAACACAGATGGTGAAATTTGGTCTGCATTTACTTTACGGCAAACTTTACTACTTGTGTGCGTAAAAATGAGTAAAAATGAGAAGAATTGGCCATGCCCCCACAAAGTTATAACTGATTAAATTCACTTTCTAGAGAATTTATGCTTATAATATTATGCTCATAAGGCAGAATGGTGGTGGGTATGCAAGATTCGGTCCTAGTCGAACATAACTTTCTTACTTGCTTAATCCCTTGATGATCATTTGTATTATGCTTGAAATAATTTTCTCGCGTGTGAGAACTTAACAAAAGTCTAAAAGTGACATTTCAGCCTCTTATATAAAATTCCGCAAGAAGTTGCAAGACACCTTGAAACGGCTGACTATAGAATAATTGCAAATTACACGTTACTCGAGAAAACACCATCGATTGTCTGATACTTCCCTAGCCTTTCCTTTCATCAAGTAAGTTAGCAAAGCTAAGTATCTCTGGTTTGAGAGATTTTTATCAAATCGTGGCTTCTCTTAACAGTCCTTTCAAATAAAGGTTTTTGGCGTGTACACGTTTTCATTCGCGGGCTGATAATCAACTGCAAGTACATAAAATAGTTTTTGTTCCCCTAAAAATGGTTAGTCTCCTTATAATCTATTCATTCTTTGTAAAGTGATTCTTTTCATTAATTTGCTCGGGTCCAATAGTTTGTAGTAAATGTCGGTTTAAAGAAACTTTGCGCAAATATTTTCTCTGATAGCAAAGAACGGTTGATTGACGTGTAAATATGTTCTATTTACGAATATGTATGTGCAGATAGATGTACGACGAAGTATGTATCCAACAGTATATCCAAGATAGAATTCTGGATTTTAGTTCCGCTTTTTCCAGTCTGTTATGCTACATTAGCTTTTCAATGTTGTTAAAGAATACAAATAGTTTTTTTTTCCTTTTTTTTATTATTATTATTATTTCACATTTACTGATATTTTTCTTTTTTTCTTCAAGTTTTGCTTCATAAGTGCAAGGGTTCCTATGTATATGGATATATATATATATACGTCTACGTAAATATTCCTCTTACATACATGCATAATATACATACACAAAAGTGCTCACACCCATATACATAGTTTTCTTTACCTTATATTTGATTTTCAATGTAACCGTGAAGGTTTTGAAGTTTTCATACGCAAGTCGTTGTATTTATTAAGGCCGTCTCCAAGGAGGATAATAAGAAGCAAGGAAGAGGAATGTATTTAAAATAGTTTTGTGAGTTGCCTTTTCCGAAGCTTAAAATAGTTGTTTAAGGAATAGAGAACCGATGGCAGCGTTTGTTTGCTAGTGAAATGAATAGGTCAACTTTCTTATTAGATTTTAGAGTAATTCTGATATTCCTAGAGCTAAGCTAATTCTATTCTTTGCGCTGTTTTAAAGTGATATTGATTTTCAAGAATACCTCGTCTTTAAATGTTACTTTTGATGCTTCTTCGAATCTTAAATATGTTGGCTGAAGACTTCAGAACCGATAGAGTTCGTTAGCATGAGTAAAACGGGTAGGATGAGCTTGCATTTTCTGTTCGCTCAATACTTTATAGACTTTTTAGCGTTGTAAGTTAAAATAAAGTTGCAAGAATAGCTCCTTTTTGAGAAGAGTCTTTGAGTTTGGCGTTCGATACTTTTGCGAATCTTGGAGGAGTAGTCTGCAGACTTCGGATTCGATGGGGCTCATTAGCATGACAAACAGAGCGAATAGGATAAGCATGCATTGCCTGAAGGTTTAATAATTTTTACACTTATTAGCATAACGTAAGATTTTGGATCTGTTTGTCGGACCACCAGTCTATTTTATGTAGAAATTGTCAAAGTCAAAAATCATCATCGATGAATCGTCTTGCGTATGCGAAGGGAAGCACAAATATGCCAACTTTTACGTGAATTGACGAGGCGATGCTTACAGTCTTTCCTTATAAAACTTGTTTTTTTTCGCTTTATAAAAAAGTGCAGCTCCTTCTTGGAATGAAAAACTTGACTACGCTCCTAATGAGCACATATGCACAAGCGTTGTGCTCTGTAATTTAACACACATGACTAAATGAAATTTAGTTTTGTTTTTCGCTTCATTTCATCAATGCTTCAGTTGTGCAAGACTGCTATTTGCTAAAGTATTTTCGTATTGACGACAGTCACTAGTTTCACTAGTAAATGCAATTTCGTAATATTCCATCATTTAGTTTCCTGGATCATTTGTCTTTATACGTTTTCTAAATGTACGCCATGCACACACTAACCTGACTGACTCATGAAACAACGGTTTAGAGTTTTATCATTTTCTTTAGGATTTCAGCTTTTTTCTTTTTCTTTTTCTTGTTCTTTTCTTTATTTTAAATTAAAATATTCTGGGTTTTGCAAGAGCTTTGCTAAAGGATTAATAAGGTGTTGAAAAATTTTTGCTTTTAATTTCCTTTGCCTAGGCGAATATATTCGATTAAGACAAGACAACCAACCTTACAAAAAGATCTCTTGTGTATATGTGACTTTTTTTTAAATTATTTCAAACTTAAAATTTAAAATTCTCTAAGTTTTCGCTTCTTTGAATTAATGCAAGTAATTACTATTTGTCCTGTCATCCATTCACGCGAATGTGCAATGGGGATAATGCTACTGCTGTTCTAACTTATAAAAGTAAACGAACTGAGTAAATAACTTCGTTAAATTGTGTTCTCTGTTTCATCTCAGTGCTGTTATTGCTGTTGTTCCGGACGCGTATCAGAGCTTAGGAGATAAAACCGAAAACTTTCTTTCTCATTAGCTTTATAAAATATTTATGACTGTGCAAATTTTCCTGATGCCACGTGCTTGCACTTCTTTTGCATACAAATGCATTCAAAACCGATTGCGCTTCAAGTGCAGCGAATATATCAGATCGTTTATTAAATAACGGAGATTTTTCAATCATGCAAATGAAGATATATCTGCTCTTTACGTTATTAGAGATCTTAAAGAAAGTTTGGTTTTGTTCTCACATTCACTTCTCGAATTTTTAATGGAAACCGCGGAGAAGAACAATCGATATTTCTCATCGAAAGGCCATTCCGTGAAGAAACGGCCGTGCCTTGAGAACATGTTCTTGCACTAAACGAGAATCAAAACATAAGCGTAAGCCTTTTCTAGACGATATCGGGTAATACTCGCTTTAAGTGAACTCTCTCTCTCTACAATCTGATTTAATCCGATACGTTTACCGAATTTAGGGATATGGTTAGTCTTAGATTTGAATGATTTGAAACCGACAAAGGAAAAGTGCTAACGCATCTAATAGAATGAAAGCACAAATGTCTTCTCTAAAAGCGGAGAGAAACGAATGACAGCTGAAGTAAACACAGACCAGTGCAATAATTTGAAATAAAGCACGAAAGTTATATTCAGCTCTGGTCGAATCTTATCCACTACGTTAACCTTAAAAGAAATAAAAAAATGAAATTTCGATACTCACTAACACGATGTGGGCGGGCAAGCAACGCAGACTCGTCCATATAGTGAATGCCGAAATTTTCATCATTATATTGGTTGTACTTTTTACGTAAAGAGCATAAAACTACATTTTCTTTTTGGTTTTAATAATAGAGTTATTGCAAGTGCAGGAAAATCGGATAAAGGATATCATTGCTAAGAATCTTTACTAAGATTTACTGATCTGTTTAGGAAACACTCGCGTACCCGTTTGTCTCTATCCCCCCCCAAAGCATATTGCAATGTCGTGAAGCTTTAGCCAAGAAGCGTGAAGTGCTTACTCGACGTGTACCATCGCAGGGTTTCATGCCGTCAACGTAAAGTTACACGTTTTGTAAAACGCCGAGCAAGTTTGAAAGCAATCGACTGCTAATTACGTAGATAATGTAATGTTTTCGCGGGGTGTTTGTGGTTGTAGGCAATCAGTTGCAGAGAAATTGGTACTACAAGGGAATTCTTTAACTTCGTTGCCTCATGAACGATCGAAATGCAATACGAGACAATAATTTTAAAAATCATGAATATTCGACTTGTGGATACTTAGACTGCTTTGTAAAATAGTGTTCATGTAAATAAATGCTATCTAAAAAGTGCTCGATTAAATGAAGCTGACTGTTGCCAACCTCTTCCTCATAATTATTCCATATCTGTATGTATCTGTTTTGCGCTGTGTTTGAGTTGAACTTTTTGAAATATTATTTTGAAATGTTTTCAGAAGAAGAAGCAGGAGTTAACGAAAACTATCGCTTTATTCACTATCGCTTTGCATTCATTTTCCATGCGCGCAGCAATTTTTGCGACTTTCAGTCAAAAAAAAAAAGTTTAAGAGTCTCTTTGACGAACTTTTATTCGCCATAATGGTTCAATTGGTTGGATGGAAACGTTTAATCGATTTAACAAACGTTCCAAATGCATTTTTTGTGCAACAAATCGACTTACAATCTACTCTCTACACAATTTGCATTTAATTATATTGTTAAACATTTCAATTAAAAAAAACTATATTATTAAACATATACATACATATGTCTATATGTATATCTACTATTTTGCAATTAGCTGAGAATAACGAATTAACGATTACATAAAACTTAATGTTGCCAAGCACTCTTTAACTATCCCGCGTTTTATTAATTACCGCTGTTATGCTTATGCTCAACCACTTATGCACTTATATGCATAATGCGCATATATGCATGTATATACATAAAATACTAATAAAATTAAATTTAATGGCGAGGGTTTACAAGATCTTATACGCAATTTAAATATAAACCAATATTCATGGACAAATCGAATCGAAGATAATATTGAGAGCAACAACTAAGCCGCTGCAACTAAACGCGGTGGCAAATATGAAAATTGTCCGAAGAAAGACTAAAAGTCATTCACTCATTTACGGTATTATTTTGCTAATGAAAAACTTACTTCTTAATCAGTTAATAGTATCTGCGTTGTATGCTTAAGAGAAGCATACGCAACACGCAAGTTTCTGTTCCGTGGAACAGAACAGAACAGAAATTTAAAGACAGATCGCAATCGTATAATTGCAACTATCATCACACACACGGTCGGTCCATTGATATTATGATAGAAGTAGTAAAAGAAACTTAGACAGTATTCCAAACTTTTTGTTTTGTTTTCACGTTCACGTTTGGCAAAGCGCCAAAAATTCAATTTGAAATAAATGTTGTTCTTGGAATATCCAAACATTTATTTGCGCAAGGAAAACGAATTAAAGAAACTTTTGCCCAAACTTTTATATGAAATCTCTTCATGCTCTTCCTCCTTCTACGTATATCAATAATACATGCACTTATATACATATACGCATACATATTTATCTCTTTGTACGTGTATATGCATTTTTGTATGCATTCGGGACAGCAAGTATCACAACACATCACATGCCAGGGCGCTGGTTATTACACATAGCAATAAGCATTTTTCATCGCCATATTGTATGTGCATTGTTGGTATATTTGTTCCCATCACCGGCCATGACTCTTCAACTTGCTTTCTCTATTATTCGTTCATACGTTCGAACAAAATGTATACTTATATCCCTATGTGGCATTTTGTGTAAGTGAGTTGTGCTCTCCGTTCACTATTAGCGAGCATAGCAAGCACATAGTGTAGAGCAAGCAACCCTGTATTTTCGTCGCTTATGAGAACTAAAACGTTATCGGGGTAGGAAGCCATTACGTAAACATTAAATTTCTGTTGAAAAAGTTTGCAGCTGAATGAAACAATTAAAAAAATGGGAATTAAAAATTAGAAAACTAAGTGTTGCTTATGCAAAGTGTTCAACATTTTTTAACCGAAAAGTAATTTACATCAATTTAGAGAAGAAGAAAGTGTCGACATGAACTGAATATTTTTTTTTTTTATATTTTCACCTAGTGACTCAAAAAAATAATTAAAGGGGATTAAACAGCAGTTAACCCAAGTGAAATTTAAATAAAATCTACATCAGAGAAATAATAACATTTTTCATTATTTCATTTAAAAAATGTGTATCATAATCTTAATCCCTTTATAGTTATCTTACCCCATTGGTGTGCTCGATTTATCCACGCATTTGCTATCCAGCTAACCATTTCTCTATTCATCGACTTTGCGTCCATTCTTCATTTGATTTTCCATTTGTCACCTGCCAATTGAAATACGCATTTGTCTGTCAATCTGTCCTCCCAATTATATAGATGTAAACTAATATATATGTGTAGAGGCTTAATTACCCTACATTTGGTGGAGAATAGAAATACGTCGGACAAAATATAAACAGACCGCTTTCTGACTTCGAAAACTTTGTAGAGAAAAATTATTATTAAATGAAATGTACCTCGAAATAAATAAATTATTATGTTCGGTACTAAATGAATGCATTTTTTTCTATCTATGCGCGTGGGTAGCCTGATAGGTAACAACAGCGACTAACAGATCAGTGTGCGTGGATATAAATGTCAATTATGGTAGAGATTAGTCTGAGTGCATCTACAGTGAGTGCTTAGTCGTTAAGAGCACAACACAGAAACCTACTAGCCTGCGGCCACCACGTCCGTCTTCCTTCTAGCTGTCAGCGTGTTACACGGGCGGAAAATATCTCCGCCACTGATTGGTGTTTATTAAAAAAAGAATTTTTTTTGTCTATCTGTCCGCTCATTTTACCCTTTGTCTCCTTTTCGCAGGGCCCGTGAGGTCCTAGAATCCGACTTTAAAAGTTGAAATATATGTATGTATGTATGTAATATTAGCTGAATTTAAAGCACATTAGTAGTGTGTCCGAACAAATATCTAACAACCTGACAAAAACCCTAGAAAAACCACCTCATTTTAATTACTTTCGTCAAATGAAATTGAATTCGTGTCAATTGAAATTATGAAAAATATCCATTAAAGTCTTGCGTAAATTTACTATGAAAATGAAACCAATTGACACGTATTGTACTTATATATATATTAGTGCGTATTCGTTTACCGTTTAGTTTAGTTTACTTTTCCTTTTTTTGCCAGAAAAACAAGTAAATCAATTATGCGCGAATTAGTCCGTGAACAGATGAAATCTGCCAACGTTGTATGCCTTCAGTAGGGCGCCTCTAAACTATACGGTACATCTTCTGTTTCATTTAAATAAAATTCTTGTTAATTGAGGCTAAAAATAACAACACATTCATTTACCATTTATTTCATTCTTTAATCTTTGTAAGCGTTGTGGTCGCTAACGTTAAGTTTTCTTAAATATTTTATGATTCTTTGCCGATACCGATAATGACATTAAATCTTATTATCATATGCAAGATATTTTACAAAGTTTAACCAGAAGTCAAGTTATTATTATACCAAGTAAGTTTAGTTTAATTTTATATATTCCCGTGTTGTTTATTACATATTATATTCTCTCTCTCTCTCTCTCTTTATCTATCTATCTATCTATCTATCTCGCTCCCTCCATTACTTGTTTCTACCTATGTCCACCGTGATCCTAACCATTGTTCGACGATCACCTGCGATCTCGGTTTGCTTCTTCTTATTCTTTACATATATATAGACAGTGAGTCACATAAATATTCGGTTTTTTCCCTATACGAAAGGACACAAACAAATAAAAAAAGAAGTATATTATTAAAAATCAATATTTGAAGGGGTATCGTATCCTTTTTGTTTTGAGGTATTTTGTATAATTTTTCTTGTGTAGGCAACAGGGATCTTACTCCATTCCTCTTATAGTGTGTTTTTCAGAGATTGATTGTTTTGGCATAGGGCCGTCTAATTGAGCCCACACATTTTTGATGGGGTTCATACCTGGTCATTGGAGAAGAGGGTGAAGCACTTTGGGGCAGTTATATAAGAGCCATTCTTGAATTAAGCGCGACTTAGGGTAGAAATCGCCGTCTTGGTAGCATTCGAATGTTTCCAAAATACCAAGTTTGTGTGCAGTTTCTTCAAAATTTTCCTTCAATATCCTTAAATAACCCTGCTTGCTTGCAATGCCATCCATAAACAACAATTTTCCGGCTCCATTGGCCAAATGCATGCCAAACTATAACATGACCATTGCCGTAAGCCGTTGGTACAAGGGGGTAATAGGAAGCTAAGACAGGGAGAAGTTCATTTTTCTGATGAGAGAGAGACGTCATTCCATTAAGAATTGGGCGTTTTCTCTGGCAAGTTCTAGTGTTAGCTCCGTCCAAGACCTGCTAAACAGACTATAAGAGGAATGGCATAAGATCCCCGTTTGCCACACAAGAAAAATTATACAAAATCTGTCAAAACGAAATTAATTTCTAATAATATGCCTTTCTTTTCTTCGTATCCTTGCTTATATGAAAAAAATCCAATATTAATGACGCCATGTTGAAGTTGTTTAATTTTCTCGCCCACTGGAATAATGTTTTGTTTGTTTTTTGTTTTACATTTTAATATGCATTCCCTAGTGGTACAAAATTATAAAAAAATATATATATTTGGACAACGGACTAAGTTTAAAAAGCGTTTGCTTTTTCTCGTGCAAAAACAACTCAATATTAATGAGACTCACTGTATGTTCGCGTTATTGTTTTTTTTTCTTTGCGCACTTTTTTCCATGTACTTATCATTTCTTCCATCCAAAAAAATTGTTCACATTTCATAAAAAATCGAAGATTAATGAAAAGACAGTTACTCTTCGTTCTCTCCTACATCTACATATATATATATGTAATGCGTGCCAAGTAATCTATGCAAAAATGATGCAGTCGTAGTTTTGTATATGCAAATAATAATCGACTGCGAATCCCGTAATCTTGTATTGCACAGACATAGTGGCACCCAATGTTCCTATAAAATGGTGAATTATGATGGAAGTTGTTTTAAATTTCAAAGAAAAGATTGCAAATCAAAGTAATTTACATGCAATTATAATAGAGTTCTTGTGAAAATTCTTGTAGCAGGAAGAACCGAAAAAGATCAGCGTTCATGTGAAAGAGGGTGGAACACATACATCTTTCTTATAAATTAAAACTTTATCGACATAAATCTTTACATTGTCTATAACTATTTCGTTAACTAAATGGTATAAATTGGAATATTTGAAATGCAAATCATATATTCAGACAAGAAAGGAACAAAATTAAGTCATATTTACAAGGAGAATACGAGATTTTTCTGGGCTTTTTTAATACCTAAGTTAAAGCGTGAGGGTTACACACTGATTTATTTCACTGTCCGTAATTATAATTTACATTTCAAATTTTTATCGTTATGTGCACAGCTCTTGGAGTGCGAACCCACACATTATAATTTTCTTTGCCTAATTAAAACGAAAATCTCATAATTGTACATAACTTCGTATTCGGATGTATTTCTTAAGTAGTCTAAAATATATCGAGCCTCACAATTAAATGGCCTTACCAATAGTTCTAGCCATACGCCAGTGCGTATCGAATATTTTAAATAAATACAAATATTATGATAACTTAAAATGTGTATGTTTATGCATATATGTATTAGAGTAGCATTATATGTTATGTTGTAAAATAAAGTAAAGAGAAGAATGAAAACGGGACACCGAATATGTGCATAGCACATATATATTTGTTTTTAATTGGCATGTGGTCGCGTTAAAAATCGAGAGAGATGGCGAGCAATGTATCATATGTACCGTTCCATCCAAGTGTAAAGACAAACTGCAAACAGAAATCTACATTTTTTTTTAACTTCTGCGAAAGAGTGTCATAAAAATAAACAAATAAACTCCTTTGCCTTTGTTAATTTTTATGACTTTGTGTCAGGCCATGAAACGAGCAAAAAAAAAAAAAAACGCCAACAATACTGACGGTGCGTAAACGCAAGTATTTATGGATATGTGCATATACATATACAAAGCCAAAAGCAGGTCAAATTCATCAAATTGCGATTTGTATGCCAGTCATAAATAATATTTTTTTGTTTTTTTTTTTTTTTAAAAACCGGCTCATCAGAACACACAAACTCTTTCGGAATGTTTTCACTTTCATTGGAAAACATGTAAACAAAAAAACATTCACGGAAACATAATATGAAAGGGTTTCAAATTCTCAAAATCTATTTTAAATTTGTCGCGCTTTACATTTTTAAACCAAAAAAGCAGAAAAAAAACAAAATACATAACGTGGAAGGCTCGAAAATGAAATTCAGAGCGTAATGTAAAGGAAAAGAAAAAGTGAAAATAACACAAATGGTTTCACTCAGCATGCGGAACGTTTGTTTACTATCGTTTCTTACTGAAATGCAGCCGTGCAATCTAATTCCTCTGCAGGCGTTCGTCTCGAATCAATCGCAAGAGTATTCGTTATTTTGCAATAATAAGACAGTGGGTAGGCAGTAGCGAGTAGTGAGTAAGCCAGAGAAGTTTTCAATCTGTGCAGTATTTTTTAAGATTTTAATTAAAAAGTTTCGTGAAATTATTTTAATTATGAGATTATTTATTTTAATCGAGTCATTTTCCAACTCTATCTCCAGCACATCTTTGATTTTAAAGCTTAAAGCCCCACTAAATTAAGATTTCAAGAGAAAGAAGAAGCAGGACTTCCCATATAAAAGCCAATAACGAAAACTTTTTGTGTTAAAAAAGCAAAATTATTTTTTGCCTTCAGCACCGACTTGTTGACATTCTACAGCCATAGTATAATATAGGAGTTCCTCGAAGAGTAACTAGACTAAAAGCGTTGGAAATGACAGCTTCCTCATGATTGTGTATAATTTCAATGAAAGGACATATTAATGGTGATTTTGTCACGGGAGTGGGCGATCCATGGGCTGGTAATATAAAGTGACTTGACGTCAAAAAAGAGCACAGAAACGGTTCGGGAAAGATCCTAATATTATTAAACTTATCAAAATATTACTATTATCTAAATGTAGGTCAGTTCGGAAATATGGTTTACATTTCATAAGAAATTTGCTTTAAAAGTTCCAAGTAAGTTGAGCTAAGCTTGATAAGCAATAAATAAATTAGTAGGCCAATGGTAGTGAATATCGCTGTTCAGAGAAAATGGTGAATTTTGATTAAAATTGTCTTATATAACAAGAAATTACTGCCGAACAAAGGTAAGCGCGGTAATGTATTGCAGAATATTTTGCATCGGTAATACCGTGCTATTAATACCGCCGAATTTCTGACCTGTTATATTCTACACGTCGAGGTCCTCTTTAAATTAATGGGTTCTTATTATTCTCCTTAGTACTACTTCTTCAGTCAAAGTTCACACCGCAGCAAGGTTTACGATGAGCTGAATGGGTTTTGGTGAAACCGGCTTTTTCAAAAGGGAACGGATTGATCAAAATAATCAAGGCGGATAGGCTAATGTGTGTAACAATACGAAATAGGGTTTCCAGGTCTTCACGGATCTTCAGTGCGAAAAGTCTTCGTCATCTTCTCAGTTGTGTAGAATGGAAGGAGAATGCATGAGTACCCTGTTTTATTAATTAAAATGTAAGTCATATTTTCGGACAACAGGAATGGCATTCAAGATGCGATAAATGTTCTTTATTAATAAGACTTTTGCATTAGCCGTGACTGTCTTCAAAGGAACGTTTCAGAGAATTTTGGTGTGTAAGGTGTTTACATAACATATGGATCCGCTTTGTTTGAATTTTAAAATCTAAAATAAATAAAAAATTGCAATATTTTTATAATCCAAATATGTTGAGAAAATCGTACGGAGAAATCTAATCTGTGAGCCTAGTTTCCCTTAAGAGATAGGTTAAGATATAGATGAGAACTATGTAAGACTTCATTGCTCATAAAAAACCAAAAAGAAATATTGAAACAAAACTATGTTGTAATGAGGTTTGTTTCGCTTTATGTGACGAACAAAGGGATAAACTTAACATGCCGTCATCACATTTAAGTAGAGATGAAATTATATTTAAAATACATAAATTATAATTTACTATAATCATATTCCAAAGAGGAACTTATCGGTCTGGCGATTTTGTCTGCTGACAAGTGCCTTTTCTTTTGTTTTTTTCTTTTTCATTTGTTTACTTTAAGTAAAATGGCTAAGACTTGGACAAATATTCAAGCAGACATATATTTATTGGCGTTCGTAGTAATGAGAATATGAAACCAGTTTAAAGTAATATTTTACAAAAGTTTATTAGAAATTACGATTATTGAAGATTATCAATCGAACGTAGCGTTTGATTAAAATACACATACATACACACACAATACATAGGGTTAGCGAACACAACGAATGAAAGACTTCGCAGATCACATAACGTATGTTTACCCAAATTACTAGAATACATAGCCACCAGGGGTTTTTCGATTTAGGATAATTTAGCCATGTTTTTCATGCTGCCGATAAATGCATATGCGACAAAACCATTTGAGCACTTTGCTCCGACAACAACGCGTCGTATACTCACGTATGCATATAATAAACATACAGAATTAATATGTATAACTCGTTCCTATCTGTGTCGTTCGTGCATGCATTGGTATACACCCATTGAATTAGTTTGACTTGTGGAAAAAAAATAAACAAAAAAAAAAAAAAAATTGTTTTCGTGTATTCAAGCGCAAGCAAACATCTATATGTGCATATATAACACATGTCTTAGCTTCAGTTGTCATGTCAATACGCCCTGAGTGCGTTCCTTAACAACCAACGTAAATACTATATTTCGTTGCATATAAATTGCAAAATTTATGGCAAATATTCAGACATGTTTCATTCGATGTATGAATGTGCACAAAAGGAATGAATGACAAACACATACAAATGTATTCATATACACGCGCAAACAAACACGTAAGCACACCCAGGCACGCATTAGCTGTCTGCATGACAAGCATCCGATACTCGAAAGCGTACAAACAACAAGACAACAACACCAATATGTAGTACTGTGTAGTACTACGAAAACATGGCCGTCAACCTCATCTTTATTGTTGTAAATGTATACCAGATTTGCCTACTGACAACTATGTTGGCGGCTGTGAAATCGAAAATCAACTTGAAACTAGTGTGAACGGTTAAAAGCACTGAGACACAAAACCAATCACTTCAATTCCATTAGCCAACTATCATAACTCAATAGAGTCCAATATTAATTTAAATTTAACGGAACCAAAAAAAAACACAAAACAACAACAAAGATGGGAAAGAAATGCATTTAACACAGAGGAAGACTGCTCACAAGTGGTTTGTTTGTTAAAGTAAATAAGAAATTAAAATAAAATAAAATAAAAAAAAAACAGAAAGCGACCATATCTTTAAAAAGCA
>CCAG010019592.1:0-33179 GCA_001077435.1 Glossina morsitans morsitans | reverse complement strand
CTATTCGATCTCCAATCATCTTCAACTCATTCCCTTTTTCTATTCGATCTCCAATCATGTTCAACTCATTCCCTTTCTTTATTCGATCTCCAATCATGTTCAACTCATTCCCTTTTTCTATTCGATCTCCAATCATCTTCAACTCATTCCCTTTTTCTATTCGATCTTCAACTATGTTCAATTCATTCCCTTTTTCTATTCGATCTCCAATCATGTTCAACTCATTCCCTTTTTCCATTCGATCTCCAATCATGTTCAACTCATTCCCTTTCTCTATTCAATCTCCAACTATGTTCAATTCATTCCCTTTTTCTACGTGATCTCTGACATAATACTGGTACATGACCTAGGAAAACAACCGCACTTTTCCAGGTAAACAAGTCAAGGCCTTCTCGTGCCTTTTTTTCTCATATAAGTAGAAGCCAGTATTGCATAAAACGAGACTTTATTGTGTGTTAAGAACCAAGTGTACAGCATTAGTACCAAAAAAACTAAAAAGACTTTATAGTTTATTTAAAACTTTTTTTCCCGACTTAAAAAAAAAAAAAAGAAATAACAATAATAATAAAGATTCAATTCTTGGACTTACTCTTTACTATGGTAGATGAATATTGAAAAAATTTTAAACAAAAAAAAAATTAATGTTTTATGGTGTTTTTTTTTTTTTCTGTTTTTGTATAATCACTTCTTGTTATTTATAAATAAATGTAATTTGTTTTGACTTTAATTCTTCTTGTTTTCTTTTTTTTTGTATTTTTTTTTTTTTTGCAAAGACTTTTTTTTACAGTGAAATTCAATGAAAAAGAATGAAATACAAAATCTTAATTGCAAGCGATATTAAACGGCATAAATCTCGTGTATAAATACATATACATATATATGTTTTTTTTTTTTTTATTATTGTTCTTTCACTTTAAACGGACACGCACTAAATACTCACTGTTGTAGAAAAAGATAAAGAACTAATAATGGTCAAAGTCAGTAATCGCTCTTTTCTTTTTATTTTTTTTTATTTTTGTTTTTGCATTTATTTTTATTTAAAATATATTTTTTTTTTTTTTAAGGATCAGTTGTACAATAATTTTTGAAAACAAAGTAGAAAAAATGTGAGAAAAAAAAACAAAAAGGAAAAAGTAAAAAAAAAAGAAGGAAAAAAATAAGATTTCATTCGACTCGTTACACTTTGCTAATGCTAATGGTTTTTCACTTTATAATCAAACCGCGAGACTCTTTTGATTATCGTACCGTTTTAATTCGTATCTCAGCACAGACTCGCACATAATCGAGAACTAAACGCAGACTAGAGTAAAGGTGGCGATAATCTAAATCGCATCTGTTAGTCTGACTTTTTGTATACATTTAAGTTCCGTTCATTTATAAATATATATATATATATATATATATATGACGCTCAATCTTATCACAACTCGTTATGATTTGATTTGACTTTTTCTGTTTTTCTGTTTTCTTTTTTTTCTTTCTTTCAAATATGGATAAAAATCTCACTCAACATACATCGCAGTAAACATAGATAACTGTGATTAGGTTGATAGTTATTTTTTTTATTTATTTATTTTTTTTTATTTATTTATTTATGTATTTTTTTTTTTTTGCGGTAATGCTCGTATTTATTATATTACAACTGACCTTAAATGAGAGAATGAATCAATTCGATATGTAAGTCGCACTCTCTCTCTTATAATAAGGTTTAAATGTGAGCTTCAATTCGAGGAAGCGTATGAGTGATATTAAATTTTTTGTTCTTTATGATTTGTTCCAATTTTCTTTTATATGCATTTCGATACATTTTGAATTATTTGCTTTTTTATTTGATCATTTGCATATTAAATATCTTTTCGTTGCAATTCCTTTAAAGGCTTGAGAGTGCAATTTTTTTTTTGTATATATTTTAAGCTTTATTTTATCACATTTTTAATTTTAACGCTTTTAAAAAGATTTCAATGCTTATCTTCGTTATTCGCTAATTGTACTCAATTTGTTTATTGCAAATTTTTTTATTTTTTTTTTTCTAACGTTTTCTTTCCCCCATCTGTCATATATCACAGCCCTTGTTTTATTTCTTTTGCTTGAATATTGTCAAAATTTGATGATGGCTACATATAAAGATCAAATTTAAGCAGAGTTGCATTCGTTTGCACTTTAGGAAAAGTAAGCTAGGTTTTCCATTGCCAAAAAAAAAAGAAACAAAATTCTTATAAACATAAGAAGAATGCACTTGAAAACTCCTGCACCCTCTGTGGGCACAGTCGTATGTTTGTTCGCTTTCTATTTATTATAAGTGAAGCCGTCATTCAAATTTTACTGCTGTTTTTTATGCATCGTGGCGAACATTGATATGCAGTGTTGCAAGCGTTGGTTCTTTAAGCTCTAGAGCTATTGTATTCCAATTACGAATAGGTTATGGTATGAGAAAATCTTCAATTTGGACTAACTTAAGCAAAAACCTCCAAGGATTTACAAGTCAAATTAGTCAATAAATCAATTCCCAGATTGGAAGATGTTGCACCCTCTTACATAAGCACTGACTTCGATTATTTCACACTTCTATTGCTGCAGGCATAAATAAATAAACTTCCGTTGCCCAAGCTGCCGTAAATTAGAAGTTATGTCCTTCTACATACTACTATTATTCGCCTGAGGCATATAACGCATAAGGGCATATAAGGGAATAGATAAGACGTTGTGATTATCATTACATCATCTGGATTTATGTGGAATGGCCAAGATATTGCCAGGCGATTAGTAATTTGGTTTTATATATATATGTCATGTGCACTGTGAGCATCTGAACGGAAGGTTAGGGTCTTTATTGCAATCTGTAAAGGATTACACACAAAAATACATGAACACACATCCGACAGACAGACAAGCTTAGATCGATTCAGAATGTGATTTTGAGGCGGCCTTTTACATGAAATAGTTTCACATAAACCGCGTGAAAACACTATGGTGCGGCAGTGTCCACCATTAAGTACCCTACATCAACTCGCCACCTGTAGGTTGCACACAAAATATACATAGACCTACATCAGACGGACAAATCGATAGAAAATCTTAAATCGATTCGGAAAACGATTTAGAAAACGATTCTGATCGATATAGTAAAAGACAGGTCTATCTTAATCCCTTCTCGGTGCTACTTACGTCCGCATTAATTTAATATTCGCTGTAACACAAGCGGTAAAGCACTATACACAATACAAGTTGTGAAGTGGGGAAATTTTTGCTTATTTCCTATTTATAAAGGACTACTTATTCGCTGGCTATTATTAAATATTCTATACCTTATTAGAAAGCGTGTAACGACAAATTTTTCAATCCACTTTGTCGTACCGTTCCTTACAAGCAATAGTTTTTCGGTTATTACGTTTTCAGTGTGTAGCTTGATTACAAGAAAATAAGACGGATAGACGGACAGACAAGCGTAAATCTATTTAGGAAATTATCCCGGATCGATTCTGTCGATCTATCTCGGGAGATTGCGTACATCCGCACAAACTTAATAAACCTTTGTACCACAGATGGTGTAGGGTATAAGAGCGGGATGAATCTTTATCTGAAATAAAGGAAAAAAATCATGTTAACATCTTTTTTTCGTTTTGTTTATAGCTATATATTAGCCCTAGAAATATTGGACTTCAAATCGCGAAGAAAACTTGGGAGTTTAGGAAGGCAGTCTACCACTTTTTAAGCAAACTCGAAAAAATGTCCGCATATCGCGGAGAAACGACATTCAATAAATGCCTTGAAAATGAAAAAGTTTAACGCCAAACTAAGTGGACAAGTATCGAAAGGCAGATGGACGGACATGCTTACATCAATTTTGTTGAGAATTTATATGAATCGCAAATGCTTCTGGGTGTTGCATACATGTGCAAAAATTTAATACACCCTCACTGTTATGTGATGTGGGATTTAGAAATAAAAGGAATCAATGATTGATTTAAATAGTAAGAGTTTTGAGTTCTTCTTCCAAGCAAAACTGAAATTTTTTCTAAAATAATTAATCAAAATTTGCTAATTTGATATAAAATTGAAATTTGTACCTCTATGTTTTGATTACACATTCCATATCCTGGACGCACTTGCTCCTTTCAGCAGTAAAAAGAGTACAACTTTCGCAAGAAACGTAATATCTCGTTAATAAGAAGCTCATCACATGGATCGTATTATTTGCTAAACAAGCTTTATTGCTTATATGTGTGTTGATCCCTGTTGTAGTTTAACTTGTAGATGTAATAAAAATATCGTATCATAAAAAAGATTTAGTAAATATTTGAACTTGTGTTCTTATAACACCTTCACCTTTTGACAATGGTTCAGTTCAAATACTTATCACTGGTAATAGTTTTTATATATCGTTATATAAATATTTATGAGTAAACAAATTCCATAAGATAGTTTAATTTTCATAGTTAGTTATCTTTATTTGTAATTAGCAAAATAGAAGTAAAATTTTAGGGCTCATAATTTAATTGCAATAAATGTTATCCTTGAGTCTATATTTCACTATTTTATTGCTTCTATTATTTAAACTAAATATATGTGTAAATTAAAAAATTAAGATAATTTTGTTAATCTGTTAAGTAAATAAAAGCTTTTCTTTTCATTTATTTATTGTTGTTATTGCTTTTGTATAACATTTTGCAAGGCAATAATAAAACCTATTACAAGTAATAATCGTTTAAGTCTGTTTTTCCTAAAACCAAATATTATTCTCTTTAATCCTAATCGCATCACTTTCCGGCTTTCATAGCAAATAACATCTCGCTGACCCTTACGGAATCTTATGAGAATCATGGGAATAATTAAATGCTATTGTCTTTGTTTACAATTTCATGTCATTCACTTATCGCCACAGGCTATATATATAAAAAACAAGTAAAAATATTATAGTGGACTAAGGTCCATCATTAAATACACTACTAACTGCACTACTCGTTTTAAAACAGTTATTCATGTAATGACTTCTCAAAATATAGGCGGTTAGTGTTCGAGAAAGTAGTCTGATCCGAAACATTTTCAATTTTCTGTCGTCGGGCCAAAACTGTTCAGTGATTAAGAAAGTGATTCTGAATCGATTCGCATAATAATACAAGATGGATCTATCTCAAGTCCTCCTAGGCTTTGCATACATCTACACGAAACTAATATATCCTTCTATCACGAATGGTGTAGGGTATAAAAATGCATTCAAAAGAGGAAAACAAATTGATTTTTTGATGCAAGCTTTTCCAAGTGTTCGATGCATGTGCCACCGATTACTTGTACGTCTTACACGAAATAAAGCAAGTGAAAAGACTATAGCAGGACGCGGTTCATCATTAAATATCCTACGTTATTTCGTTCAATTCAGCTATCACTTAGTTTGAAAAGTCGCTATATGGAAAGTCACCGAAAAAGTGGTTTTATCGCGACAAATTTCATTCGTCGTTGTGCCAAAGCACAACGTGTACCATTCAGAATATTTGATAAGCTACGACCTATAGGTGGAGTAGAAGAAAGCGACAAAGACAGACGTACAGACAAGCTTATCATATTCTCAATTCATCGGCATAATAACAGAGAGCTTGTGGGTGTTGCATACCGCAAGTTGCGCAGGCTCACAGTCGAAAGGGAGCCATTTATCTTAGAGAGGAAGTTGTTTATAGTTTAAATCCATTTATTTATCCAAATAAGCTATATATAGGTACAATATATGACGTAAAAGCCACCTGTCTTTTAATTTGGAATTACGTAAAAGTAAAAGAGTCTTCGGAAATGAAAGAAATCAAAATTTTTCTCGATCATTAGTATAACCCATAGGCATATGTCTTGACGTTCTGATTGCACAAGTTTGCCATAAATGTTCTCATTCTCACAGCACTTCACTACATCATTTATACAGCAGATTGCACTGTCTTGCTCAGATCAGCAATCAACAAACAGATGTACGAGGAATCCCGAAATACGCCACCTGCTGACAATTGCTAAATTTGTGGCATTCGGTATGCTCTAACGTATCCACGCAAATCTTCTCTTTATTTGTTGCTTATTGGTGCCCTATTGCCGTAGGATTATTACCAAATGCCTGCATGACGTGCAATTATTTGATTCCTAGAACGAAAATAATGAAAAATTGTACTTATCGAAGCTAAAATTTGACAAAATAGTCTCTCCTGAGTGATCGACAAGTTTTGAGAAGAATAAGAATAACTTGATAAAAAAATCAAGTGTACGAAATCTGGACCATGGAGGTCTGTTTTTTGGATCCTAGTCCGTATAAGGGCGCGCATTGAAAGTAAGCCTGTCTTTGATAGCAAAGCCTAATTCAATTTTGCTCAATGTGAATCACGTCAATCTACGGTTTGGTCCCTCCAAGGGTATACCACGGAAGGTATACAAACTTTTAGTATCTTATATTAGGCGAAGTAATCTTGAATATTTTCATTTAATAGCCGATTTTTTCCGACTAAAAAGTTTTTACTTGTTTTTCTTACTTTTCATTCGAATCTTTATAAATATGCAGTTTAAATAAAGTTTTCAAGAGAACTATGAGGCAATTCTCAATAAATTAATTTATATATAATTTATTAACGTATTATTGCTTCTTTTCGTTGATAATTGAATGTTTTCATTTAAATCAATTCAGATCGTCAATCACACACATATAAGGACACGTACTTTAGATAATTTGATTTAATTTTATAACATATAAAAATATCTGTCCGTCTGTCCGTTTTTCTGATGCATGATTTCTATATATCATATTTAGATAATAGAAATGCTGTTGATAATGGATTTCAAACACTTCCCACAAAATGTGTAATTTTGAAAAAACCATTAGGCGATTATTAATATTTTTCAAGGACAATCGGTAGTTGATAGCATACTTCGACAAATGCAATGAAAAATATGCAGGTGTTGATAGGTATGCTGGGTTCTCTCTAAAACTTTAATTATGGCTTAGGTTTCAGTATGGAACAATGAACCTTTAATAGTTTTGTTGATGAAGAAATTATTATACCCTACAACGCTTGTGGTACAAAAGTGTTTTAAGTAGTTGCGGTTGTGTGCAATATCTTGATGTACGCTCAGAATCACTTTCTAAAGCAATCTAAGCTTGTCTGTCCGTATGTCCGTTTACCGTCTTTTGCTCAATCCATTGATCGGCATTTTTGAGGCACCAAATTTTTCTAATCCAAGGATGAACGCTAATAAAAATGATTCGGATCAAAACACTTGCTCGACTATTTCCCCTATAAAACCTCATTTTGCAAAGTTACTATATGAATAGTTGTATTAAGCGAAGTAATATGGATCATGTTCCCACATGAATGTACCGCTTTCTTAAATTTACAAAAATTGACTTAAGTCAAATTACGTGGAATTTTTTAAGAACTACACTTATATTGATCGTATAACTTTCGAAATGTTCTCTCGAATGATTAACTTAATTAAGAATTAATAACACAACAAATCGTCGAAATTATAATTATTTTGCCCTACTCGTTAATTACATTGAATAATTAATTACTTATCTAATTTGTATGCATTTAAGATAAACTATTTTATCCGAAAATTAACTATCACTGTTAAGTATTACATACGTTTAATATGTTAATGAATATTAATGAGTTTCATTTGTTGTGCCACGTGTTAAACACTTTGACCATTTGACATAATTTTCAATGTAAATAATATAAAAAAAAAAAGAAAAGAAATTCATTGTAATTCATTTAAATATTTCAATTAAAAACAATAGCGCCACACAATAATAACAAAAAGCGAATATTGAATGATAAGATTAACGAGCCATAGGCGGAGATAAAAAAATAAATCTTAGAAAAGCATGCAAACAACTATATTAGTAGGAGTAATACTTAAAATTATGACATCAAAAGAACGGAAAGCTTTTTATGACCGTGAATATAACAAAATTGTTTTTTTTTTTTTTATTACCAAACATCGCACTTTTGATACAAAGGTATATTAAGTTTGCGCGGATATATGCAACGTCTAGAAAAATGTTTAGGTTGTCTCAACTTTTATTAGATCAATTGATTCAGAATCACTGCCTGATTCGATTTGAGTCTGTCTGTCCTTTCGTTCATTTTATTTTCTCGCGTTCAACCGACAGTTGGCCACAATTTTTGAGATATTTTGATGAAATTTGATTGATACACTAACGCATTTTGGACGAGGGACAAACGCTACCTAAAATGCTTCGGATCGGATCACTTTTTCGACCAATTCCTATACAACGGTTTATTTTGAAAAATTGTTATATGAATAAGATTTAAGCTTATCTGTCCGTGTGTCCGCCTATCCGTTTTGTTTTCTTATGTTCTTATGGTATATATGTATTTTTATGGAATTTGGCACACTGACGTCTTTCCGTCCGAGAATGAACATATTTTCGATCTTTTTAAACCCTTTCCACACAACCCAATAATTCCTGCATGATGTAGGGTATTTAATATTGCCCACTTAGCCCACTGTAGTGTTTTTGCTTGTTTTGATATGATTTTGTTCACACTGGGAAAAATGTAAGTATACATGCAATCATAAATTTCTCAGTCTTTTAAAAAAGACAAGTTCAAATAACAAAATCGCTGAAGACGCCGCCGGTGTAAAATGAAAAAATCTTCAAAGAGTTCTGCAGTTTTACGCCAAGATCATCATAACGCGTCATAATGCTCTATAAGGGGAAAAATACTCTTCCTCTGTTTGGTTTTTACGCCTGTTCTTGACGAGAAACGAACTGATCTTCCCTCAAACTTAACGAAAGTGTGAAGAAACAAAAAAACCGTTAATTTTTCTTAAACTCATTACAACTAATTATTGTTACCAAGAAAAATCAAAATTTATTTTCCAAATTAATTTTTTTAGCTTAAAAAAAGTGCTTTCTTTTTCAATGCAAACCTTACAGAGACGAAGACGAGCTTCTTCTGCATTTAATAATGCGAGCACCCTTTGCATATTTTTCAGATGAAAATAATTGGCGAGGGCTTTAGGAGCAGTCTTCAACTATACCTAGAAAACGAACTTTGTGATTTGAGTTAAATTCTTTACGAATTTTGTTCACACTTCCTCCAAAAAGTTTCCTGTATCTACCAGTTCGGAGTTTCCTTTCTATGCTGTAGATACGCTTTACATGCTTTTATTACAATTTGTGTAAAGGCTTAAAGTACCGAATTTTAATAATCGGGATTTTGAATACTTCCGCGTATAATTTATTCCTATTTCTGAATTTTCTCATTCATTCTTCGCATGGAATTTGAATATTCTCCCTGCTTATCAATGTGCACCATTTCAAAAAAACTACTGTAGTAATGAGAAACAAAAATCCTATGCCTACCATTAAATATCTTACACCACTTCGTTTAATACAGTTATTGATATAACGACTTTTTAAAACAATGTACCCTTCACTTTCACTTTCAGGCACTTTCAGTAGCCTTCGTCCTTAGGTCAAAACATATCCGTGTGTCAGAATATTTCGAAAATTGCCTTTACTTGGAAATTGAACAAGAGAAATCGAAACCGACGGACATACAGACCGAGGGACGGGCAGACAGACGGAGAGACAGACCGGCGGACGGACGGACCGACGGACGGGCGGACAGACAGATGAACGGACATGCTTAAATCAATTCGGAAAGTGATTCGGAATCTATCGGTATAAATAAACCTCAAATGTTTTAGATGTTGCATACAACCAATACCAAAAGTGTACCAAAAGTACAAATCGTTCCGTTTTGTGAAAATGGAAGCGTTCGTAGACTTGTAGTTTTTTTCTATTCTAGTTTCTAGTTCCATGGTTTTGTGTATGTTTTAAAATTTCTTATTATTAAAAACAAATTTTGCTAAACAACTTTCCTAATATTAGGAAATAGTTTGTTGTGCGCATACTTTTGCAGCTGACTGCGTATACACACTTTGCCAGCTCTACGTACATTCTATGTGTATTTTATTAGTGATTAAAAAATTGGAAATCACTAAAAGCTTCTCGCTTCTTAGTTTGTTTTTATCAGAGTCTTGTCATGTGTGTTATATATATGTGTATATATATATATATATATATATGCCATCGTATCTCAAATTATTGAACGTTCAGCTCGAAAAAAATGTCTTACATTAATTTATATAATGACAAGGAAAGAGAATATAGTTGGATTGAACTAGAGAATAAAAGACGAATTCCTGCTACATTTAAAAACAAGTGAAAAGATTATAGCAGGCGTAAGCCGACTATTAAATACCCTACACCACATTGTCTAGAACACAAAAATTATACCCCATTTTTATAGAAAATTTACTACTGTAGAATTTATTAGTTAGTATTATTATATTAAAAATGAGACCTCTTTGCAAATAAGGACTTATTTTCCGTTACAATGGTTGTGCCCAAAAGGTCATGCATGGATCAATTTTCATCATAAAATATTAAAACTAAAACTTTTCTGCCCTAAAAAACAAAAAATTTTCATAAAAATCCTTATAAAGGGTAGGATTCAAAAATAGGCGTAAGTGGTTCAAATTTGGTACAGTGAATTAACATATTAAAATTTAGAAAAAAATGTATTTTCTGCCCTATAAATGATCAATTTTCGTGAAAATCTATGTATACAGGGCAGGATACAAAAAATAGACTGAGATGGTCCAAAGTTGGTATAGTTAACTTTTTCGTTTTAAATTGCTATTGTAATCTGATTATCGTTAGACCTTTTTGTCATACGAACTTCGGTTTTCGTTATTGCCCCAGTAGGACCAAAGTTTTCATACCAATTTAGAATGCGAAACACTATTACTTAGCCACTTTTGTCGAGAAATTTTGAAAATTTGAATTTTTTTCCACATAACGACTTTTCAAAATAGGACGTTATACGGGGACAAGTCGAGAAGTGAATCAATCCAAACCATTTTCAAAAGCATACCAAATTTCATCAAAATATCTTAAAAATTGCGACCTGTAACTTGAACATAAATAGGTACAGACAGACATTAGATCGAAAAACAGACAGACGAGCAGACAGGCTTAGATCGATTAAGAAAATGATGATTCTGAATCGATCGGTTTAATGAAAGTTGGGTCTACCTTTAGCGCTTCTGCGTGTTTCAGACGTGCGCACAAACTGGCGGTGTAGGGTATAGAAATGCTAATATTGTCCTAACCACTCCTAGAAAATATATATAAGGTTTATAAAATGTCGTTCAAACCTTGAAGTAAACATATTTTTAATCAGCTTGATTAACGGTTATGTCTGCCTGTCGGTCCGTCCAGCGACTTAATTAACATTAAGTAAAAAATTGGCTAAAATTTTTCTTAACATAGTTTAAGCTTGAAGATCAGCTAAATTTGTATTAGTAGTCGAGTAAGTGACAATAGCGACTTTCAAGACAGTCAAAAGGCATAACAATTATTGATTGGGCGCGAGTCCATTAGACTTCCTTTCTCTTTCGTCACTTCCTTCCGACTGATAGCGGACATATTGTCTGAGCGATTAATCATATTAAACAAAAAAAAAGGACACCCAAAAGCTATGGATCAGTAGAGAAAAATAGTTTTATTTTGTGCATTTACCTGTAAATGAATTGCTAACAAAATATAAAAATATAAAGAAAGCGAAAAGAAAAAAGAAGAAAGTAAAAAATATAAAGTTTTTGTTCCGTTTTGAAATCGAATATCGTGCGACATGGTAGATAAAATAATGCAATTAATAAAATAGAAAGACATGATGAATTCTTAACAGGAAGAAGAATATTCAAGACTGTATCAAGGAAATATTGTTAACAGTTTTCAGAAATGATTCATTTATGCTATAAAACTATCAAAAAACTATTTCTTATTGAAGCATGCGCACAAATGTTGTAATCTACGTTGGGTATGCATCATCAAGAATGAAAAGATGAAGATTAGGTATTTTTCTTCATTTAGAAGAGCATCGATGTAATGAAGTAGTAGATCTACCTCATAGCCCTCTGCATACATCAATACAAACTTAATACACCCTCGTACCACAAGTAGTGATCAAAAAAAAAATGAAAGAAAAGAATTCATATCTTTTGCTTTTAAAAACAGAGTTGATCTCAATGTATGTTGTACCGTGAGCATGTCTAACCGGTTTGGCTTGTTCTTAATACTAACTCGCATGCAACAATCTCTTAATTTTTCCGGCCGGGACTGCAGACATGTATATAGATGGACGGACAGACATGCGTGGTTTGATTCAGGATCTGATGCTGCTGGTGAAATGAAGCTTCTTTCTGGATGTTGTAAATATCCCTGTTATTGGTCGCAGACCAAATGTCGATAAGTACTTATAACTTACCATTCTTCTGCAATATTGGTCTAAAACACAATGCAAAAGAAAACGTGGTTACAAAGACCATCTAAATACCTTAATGAAAAAATTGCTTCAGTCCGATTGCAAAGACATCTAGAAAGTAGTGTAATGCATAATAAAGGGCGACTCACAGCTTAAGAAAAACATCTATCTATGAATAGGTACAAATACCTTTTTTACGGTTAGGGAAAAGGTCGGTGAAAAAATGATCTTCCATTTGAGCTGTCGAGAATCAAATGTTCGTCCCTAAGCGTATACGATAATAGCTTTTCAGTTTATTGCTTTCATATAATTTCGACTATAAAGATATTTTAAAAGATATAAAATGAAACATGAACACAAGTTTTGCAGAGATTTATCTCTAGTTGCTTTACTTGAATAGTTATCTAAATAAACGACAAACAATTCCAGAATTATGTAAAAAGTTTTTTTAAAGAGCCAGAAGTTATTTTCTGAAACGTAGTAAAAAAGCTTTAATGCTATCGTTATTTAAACATTTTCGTGTTTTTGATGTTCGTTATGACAATTCGTTACACATTACATAGGAAATAATTTAATTTTGTTTGAGTGAATTTAATAAATATCTAAAATCTCTCTACTAGGTATTTAATCGCATTATCAATTAATTCATTTGCGTCAGCTAAGAATATGAGAAAAAGTTGAATCATATTACAAGTTTTTTTTTTTTTTAATTTAAAATATATACTAATTAACGCAAAATTTCGATTTCATATCTACTACGCTGTGTATGTCGATCATAAAATTTTTACTTTTTATTAAAGGCAATACAATAAAACACTCACTATACACAATACATGTCGAAAAGGGGGCAAAATATTTGTTTATTTCATCTTTATATAAAGCATCACTTATTCGCCTTCAATTATTGAATGTTCGTTCTATTTCTTATTAGAAAGCGTATAACGTGATGTTTTTCCCATTCACTTTGTCGTGCCGTTACGTTCAAAAAACAATTTTCCGGTTATTAGTTTTTCTAGATATTATCCGGTGTAACAATCGCAAGACCCAGTTAATTCATATCACATTTTGCTGCAGTAATCCTTAACGAATAAATTTTTACAAATTATTTCCTTTATTACTGGAATGATGCATAAATATAGTCTATATCACAAGGTACAAGGCTTGCGTAACATCCATCAACACTGGAGATAAACCCACCAATAGACGCACAGACAAATTGAAATCAATTCGCAAACATTTTGGGAAAAAAATTGATCGATTCTGAAAAAAATAATTCTCGATCCATCGATCTAAGCTTGTCTGTCTGTCTGTCCGTCTAATGTCTTTCAATGTATTCTTCTGTTCAAGCTGCGGGTCACAATTTTTGAGATATTTTAACCAAATCTTTTAACCCAAGAACCAACGCTATCGGAAATGGTGGAGACCGGACCACTTTTTTGACCATTTCCCACAATATGCCTTGTTTTGATAAGTCGTTATATGAAAAAAGTTTGTAATTGTTAAAATTCCCTATGGCCCAAGGACGAGGGCTAATGAAAATAGTTCGGATCGGCAGACTTTTTCAACCATTCCCCATATAACGCCCTATTCTGAAAAGTCGTTATATGGGGGAAAATCGCAATTTTTCAAATGTTTCGACAAAAGTGGTTAAGTAATAGAATTTCGGCATTTCAAATTGGTGCGAAATCTTTGGATTGAATGGGGCAATTTTTTTAAACCCCTTGCCGTGCAACCGTTCCTACAGAAATTGAATCTTGATATGGTAAAAAGGCTTAATTTTCAATGTTTTTTGATGAAAGTTCGCCCACAATAATAATTTAATATAAAATTTAACCCTACCGAATTTGGATCATGTAGGCTTACCGTTTGAATTCCAAACCATATAAGGGACCCAATGAAGTATACGTCAAAATGGGCCAATTTTATAAAAAAAAAATTCATAGTAAACCAACAATACGGAATTTGAATCACACAGATCTATTTTGAGACCACATCATATACAGGGGCGCCGATGAAAGCAAGCCCTTCTATGGCGGCAAAGTCTAATATGTGTTTTGTTATGGCGGAATCGACTGAAAAATGTTAAAATCTTTGGCAAGTAAATTAATTTTGCTAATTTTAGACTAAGTTGACGTTTGATTATTAATTAAACGAGGTGTATAGTCTTCTTCCTTGTTCATATAGCTTCGATTGCAATATATGGAAATTTTCAGTAATAATAGTTACTATTGGAACAAATATGTCCATACAAAAAGATACTGAAGAGACAATTACAAAAAATAACGAAAGTGAAGATCTGGATAGACTTATAATGTATTATATAGATTTCTGTTATCCAGCATAGACGATCGCCGGCAGTTTTAGCGTGCGCAAAGAACGCCCGACATAGCAGATTTCTTGAAATAGCACCACTAACACGACGACATTCAATTTTTTTTTTTTGAAACATTTATAATGTCACCAATTCGGCTAAAGTCAAACTTATATATCCTCATAATACCTTTCTTATACCTGACACTACTTGTGGCACAAACACATATAAAGTTTGTGGAGTTGTATGTTAGAGAGGCACTTAAGACAGACTCGCCTTTTAGTATATCGACCTAAGCTTGTCAGTCCGCCTATCCGATCGTCTTGTTTTCTTTTGTTCAATCAATAGGCTTAAATTTTTGAGATATTTTTTTGAAACACATACACCGACGTGCTTCCCACATAGCTCCTTATTTGTAGGGTATTTAATGAAGACCTGTCACCCGCTATACTGTTTTTTTTGTTGTTTTTAGTTCCAAATTTATCATAAATTTACATATTTATTAAAAGTAATTTTCCTTTAGCTGATTGACTTGTAAATTAATTATCGCACGATACTCAAGAGTTATGGCGTTTGTTTGTTATTAATCGCTTGAATAATAAATCAGCAACATTTTATTGCGTACCTTGTGTAATTGTTCTGATAATTATCTCAGGCATAAAAAGACCCGCTCATCATCGGAAAGGCTGTTTTGGCGAAAGTTCATTCCAAAATTCTGAATTAAATGAAATTATTTTTGTAAATTACAAAGAAACCGATTATGGAATTTTCAATTTCAAATGATTTCTTTAACTCAGCAAAGCAACGTTAGTTGGATTTGCAACAAACAGAGTTGTTTCTAGAGTTAATAAAACAAAATTATATATACAAAGTTTATTGGCGAAATCGTACAACTATATAGATTCAATAAATGTAATCTAATCGCTTATAGACTGGAACTATATGCCAACCATCAGCAATTAAGTGCATGATCGGAACACTACTAAGCAACAACAGGCAATATCTGCTTAAAACTTGAGTGCAATTAAAGAAAACTTACATTTCTACATCACCCTAAAGATATATTACATATATCAAGCACTTGTAGCGCTTAGAAATATGTATCGAAAGCCGTATAGAGCACATATGTATATTTCGAATGAGTTTGCACATTGAACATGTTTATGTGTCCATCTGCCCATTCAGAAAATAATAAAAATTACCTTTGTCTTCTTGTCTTTATTGCAGAGGTTTCAGTTTGAAGTTCTAATATTTCGAGGTACAGTTATATTGTTCAACGATTTTGTCAAGAAATTTTAAAAATTTCAAAACTTTTTCTTTGGTGAAGAAAAGCCAAATATTCAAAGACAAAGTCAACTGATTTTATTTGATTATCTCTATAATCCCTCTGAACTGACTTTATGGGCTCTGTTTTACTGATCTACCATTTTGATATTTAATTATAAACCGATAATAAACTAATTAAATTTTTTCGGGCTAACTTGTTGCCCTACGTCAGTTGCGGTACACGTATAAAGGTACATTAAACGACAGGTCAGTAGGATTTTAGTATATAGCAATCAATACAAAATTATTTTCCAAACCGATTTCAATCAGTCTGTCCATATGTCCATATGTTGACGGTTCCAAATAGGCTTTAAGAAAACTTGATATACTGACACGTTTTGATCCACGGACGAATCAATTTTACGACGGGTCATCACACAACGCCATATTACGGCAAATCATTATGAGTCGGTGTACAGTACTTAATATTACACCTTGTCCGACTGCAACGTTCTTATTTGTTATAGCTTATACGACTTGTAGTACAGGATGTGATGTATGCAACATGCAGAAGGACTTGAGATAGATCAACATTTTGTTTTAGCAATCCATCTAGAATCACTTTTAGCATCGATCTAAACGTGTCCGTCCTGTATCCAGCCTGTATGCCCACTTGCTGTCTTGTGTTCAACCTACAGGTCGCAATTTTTTATAAACGCCCTTGCAAATGCTTTGACTTATATAAAGGCTTATTTGGAAAATTCTTTCTATGAAAAGCTATATTCCACGAAGTGATGTAGCACCGCGTCCCAATACTGTGTTTTCACTTGTTTTGTATAGAAAATGCTCTAGACTTTCATACAATGGTTGATAAAAAAACAGTAAGAAAATACATAGGCATGCTATAATCCGGCAAAGCGGAGCATCAAATACCCTACACTACAAGAACAAAATTTTCATCATAAAGCATTAAAAGTTTGGCACATAAGGTATTATTTTTCATTAGAATCCTTATATGAGTTGGGATCCAAAAAACCAAACCAATGTCCAAACTCTTTGGAATTAATTTTTATCTGAAATTATTACTACGAAGGAGTTTTCATCAAGAAGTATTGAATGTTGGGCGTTTTTACTATATGAGGATTCAGTTTCCTTAGGAACAGTTACATGGCAAGCGATTCCAAAAATTGTCTCATCCCAACCGAAGCTTTGACATCAATTTAGAAGGCCGATATACTATTACAAAGAGATTTTTGTCGCGAATTTTTCTTTTCACAAATTATCAAAATAGGGCGTAGTAGGATGAGTGGTAAAAAAAATTTCACGATCCGAATCATTTTCAATCGCGTCTTTCCTTGGGCCAAATTTTCTCAAAATATCTCAAAATTTGCGACCTGGCAGACGGACAGACAGTCCTACATTGATTCAAAAAATTATTCTAAAATTGATGTCAGCATCCTGCACTTCATTCAATGGGATTCTCGATATTTATTTCTGAATATTACGAATTGAATGACATAATTAGTACATCTCCAAACATTGGTTGGTGAAAGTTCATTATTAAATAAATTATTAATTAAATCAAAACGAATTGTTAATTACAAAAATAATCGAATTGTGTACATATATGAAATAAGAAAATTGAGAGGTAAAATATTATAAAAATTGTTCCCAAGACATCAACAGTTATGCAAATATTATAAAAATTGTTCCCAAGACATCAACAGTTATGCATTACTGCGCCACGCTTAACATAGTAGTCATCAAATTTGCATGTACAGCACAAGTGATTTAGTCATGTTCGCATTAAATATTTGCGTTACAAAAATTGAAACAAATATGAATAAATTCTAAATCAATTTTAACAAGTAAGAAAATTAAAAAAAAAATTAAAATTCAGTGGGGGCCGAATCTTTTATACCCAACATCTTTTACCCCCAAAAAAAGACAAAAGAAGTAAAAGAAGAAAATTCTCATGCTCTATAATATGGAGTGGGTGCAGTTCTTTTCCTTTCAAAATAAAAATTTTCGTCGTATAGGCATATGCGCGTTGTAGGCGTGTCCTTTTGAAAACTATAGGTCACTTCCAAATTGTTTTGCAAATTTCTAGGCGATATCTTCACTTTCGTTAACGGGGGAAACACTACAAGGTTGCGCAAGCAGACAAATGGACAGACGAAAGGCGGACATGTTTATGTGTATTCCAAATTTGAAACAGGCCAAGAATTCGCATACTTTGTGGGGTTTGTGAAGCTTGTTGTTGCGCGTTATAAAGGTATTGAAAAAACAATTAAAATTTGATGCATTATAAAATTGAGTAGGCGTGGTCAATATTTTCCATTTCGCATCGCCCATTGAATATGCATTCAAATTTTTGTACATTTATTTGCTGCTGTTTACGAATAATGAGCAAAAAAACAAGTTTTCGTTGCCTTTAAAAAACAGAGGTGTTCTCAATTTACGTGGTCCTGCGGGAGCGTCCTTCGACCGATTTGGCCCATTTTCAATAACAACCTGCGTGCAAGAACTTCCACTGCTTCTGCTAAATTTGAAGTCAATAGCTTCCTTTTTGCGGCCAGGAGAATGTTTACTACAAACATTACACAAGGGACAGACGGACATGCTTAAATTAGTTTAGGATTTGATGCTGATCAAGTATATATATACCTTGTGGTATGTCTAATGCTTCCTTCTGGGCGTTGCAATCCTTTTGACAAAACGAATATATCCCGCATCCTTCCGTGATGGGTATAAAAATATCAATGAATTTCTTACAAATATCTCAACAATCGGTTAAAAAACAGTGAAGACGTGAAAAGTTTTTAATGTACATTCATTAATAATCGCTGCTACTGCATCTAGATGGCTGGTTCTTTACTTAAGTGATGACTATCCAAGATTTGCTTTACGATGATCATAAGTTTGTCTTCTTTACAAAACATATATTTCTATAGGCAATGCAGGAGGTGGGTAGAAAACAATTCAAATCGATTTGAATAAATAAATACCGTGGGAAACATCAATTTGCGTCTCGCTATAAAACGTGGGAAAATTTCGTTTCCCATCGATAAAATTTTCAAAATATACACAGGTAACTCAAGTGAGTTTATGAAACATGATGATTCTTTCATAAAATTATTATGAATTAGCAAATAAGGATAACTGCGTTGAGCTTGCGAGTTGAAACTCAGTGGTTGTCGCCTCTACGTATAAGAATATGATCGTCAGAAAGAAGTGGGAAAAGTGAATAAAATAGGGAGTGACCGCAAAGCCGATGAATGTTCAACCGATAACTGTTACGCTTTTAATGACTGAACACTCACTAAAGCTATGACCAAGTACGGTCAAATCGCACCGAGACTTGATAATTGCCATTCCCAGCTACTCTGCTATGTGGCAGGGGAGGCGTTTTTAAAAATAAATCTACGCAGTTCAAACTTATCACAATACATTTATAAAGCAAATTATTAGCTTGGAAATTGATTCTGAAATAAAAACTATTCATTTATTCATTCATTAAACAAAACAAGGTTAGGGATCAAAAATGACGTCATCCCATTCAAATTTTCAACATTGATTTACTATGCCAAAATATTATCTACTATCGATTTTTGTTCAGAAATATTGAAAATCGCAACTCTTTGTCGTTGCGTTCTCTGTAAGGCTTAATGCAAGGAGTGAGCCGAAAAATGGTCCGATTGAACTCATTTTCAGTAGTGTTCGTTCCTAAACCAAAAGTTCTTGTTAACCGCAAGAATACACGGACGAGTGTCAGGCCGGCAAAAAAGCGATTGATATAATAAAAAGCGGATCTATCTCAAATCGCGCTCAGCGTTGCAAACATCCATACACACTTAATATAACAATAGCCCAGGTAGTGTTCGCTGGTGATTAAAATATTATATATATATAAACATAAGCTTAAGCAAAAGAGAGCAATGAGAAAACATATAAAATTAAATTAACGAGTCTGAAAGAAAGAGGGTTTGCAAAAGAAAAAATCCTAAAAGAAGACATTGGATCACCAAAGAAGAATCACTATCGCCGATTTGTAGTAGTCAGAAACAAACTTTGGAGATAAAATTTTATGGATATTGTTAGTTCAACATGAATAAAGATAACCAATTTTTCATGTATGTCGGAAAAATTTGCGCACCATTGGCGATTGGGATTTTAAAACTTTGTCTCTTTCTAGGTTCGATAGCAAATGTTGAGGCGTTTTCCCGCAGGATGTGATAGCTACATATATATAAAATAAATATAAATTTTACGAATGACAATAAACCATCAATGAAATCATAAAAATCATGAAAATCATGTGCACTTTTTATATTATTTACTAAGAAAGAGGTTTTGCAAAAGAAAAAAGCCTAAAAGTATGCTCAAATATTGAAAAATATTGACGTATAAGAAACAACAATAAGTTCAACGTTCGTTCCGTAAAGCGAGACAAAAAAAGTTGAGATCGAAAAATGAAAAAAAAGATTATAAATTGCTGGGAGAAGTGCAGGGAGGATGTTTAGATTCGCGGGTTAAAACATGTATATTCTCTAAAATCTATCTTAACATGAAATTCAGAATAAACATGAACTTGAGCATCAATATGTGTTTAAGTAAAATAAAATCAAACTTTTTTTTTTTTTTTGAGATATAGGTTTTATTTGTTCTGTTATTCAATAGATACAAGTATTCATATAAAGGTTATTTAAATGTGTTAACCTTTTTTTAATTTCTCTTCATTCGGAAAAAATTTTTTCAAAATTTGCCTTTCTCTAGGGGTTATTACTACTACTATAAATAACCCAATAAATATCATTAATTATTAAAAAATGAAAAATAAGCATTTTTTTTTTGTTTTCATTTAACCATGTACTAATTAATTGGTTTAAAAACAAAACTTAAACTTAATAAGACTTTATGTGTTTCCATCTTTCGGTTTTAAGGAAAATTATATACAAGGAGGCAACAAGAAAATTTTACCAAGAAAAGAAGACGTACTGAAAATTATAAAATAAAAAGATTTAATTTTAAAGATATAACATTGATAAGGGATTTTCTTTTTTTTCTTTATTCTTTACGTTTGACATATTATTTTAAAATTTTAAATTACAAAAAAAAGGAATGCTCATGTATGCTCTATGATCTAGCAAACATGTCCAAAACAATTCATCACTTAGATTGAGGATTGCGAAAATGCATTTATTATGTGGACCTGCGTTCTGGTTTTCTAATCCATAAATCTAAATAGGATGTTGTTTGCAATTTTTGTTCTAAAAAATGTTTTTCATATCAGTTTAATATTTATAATGAGTCGAGAAAAAATTATAATTATAATTATTTTATAATTATTTATTTCTGTGCTTTACCTATCATCAATGCAATAAATTCTTATTACTTTATGATTTTCTTAAATTTTTACCTCTTAATAGCTACAACAAATGATGATGACGATATTTATTAAATTTTATATCTAAAAAAATCTAATATTTTCGAGTTATGTCATTGTTTTGTTAATTGTGCGCTCGCGCATATTTATAATAGTGATGAACGATTGATTCTCTTTGTATTTATTTAAGCAGTTAACCGATTTAATTCGCTTTCAATTGTTTTCAGTGACGCTTCTTCTACCAGGAAGGTGCGATGATTTCCTTCTACGGTGAAAACTTTTACTGGTTTTTGGCATAACTGGAAATAAATACATACAAGTTTATTTATTTCATTCATTCTTTCAAGTGAATAAGAAATTCTTAGTTACCTCATTGAAGCCGTAGTCTTCTTCAAGTTGCACATAATTTTCACTTGGCTTCACTAGCGTAACTGGGCACGTTATTTTTGTCGTAGCTTTGTAATTATGGCCAGCCGATAATTTCTTATAGAAAATCTCGCCAGCTTGCTTAATCTATCAGATAAAGAAAAAAAAAAAAAAGTTAATATATTTACTATGTAAAGTTGCGGAACAATTTCATATTTATTTACCAAGTCTATGGGTTTTTTAATCTCTTGTGCTACCATTTCGGCGCATTTCGCCAATTTCTCTTGCCAGGTCGGTTTGTCGAGTAGCATTTTCACAACGAAAGCATAATCCATATTAGCGACAACCATGGCGAAGTACGCTAAACCGTAATCGTAATTGTCGCCATCGTCCATGCTACGGCGGTCCTTGAATGATGATGTGTTCCAACTGACATATTTAGGAGCACCGTCCAAGGCAATGTAATTGGACACTATATCGTGCGATTGCAAGTTTATTACCATTTCGAAAGCTACCGCGGCACCGAACGAGTAACCAGCAATTACGTATGGACCCTTAGCCTGTATTTTTCGTACTTCTTTTAAGTAGAAACTCGCCAATGATTGTATAGTGTCTATATCAGCGTTTGCGGTGCATTGTAAACCGTAGACAGGGCAATCCAAAAGTTCGGCTAAATTTTTCAAGGGGTCCGCGAAACCTTCGATAGGCGACGCTATGAATAGTGGCCGTTTATTGGAATCGACAGGTGCTTTCGATTTTAGGCGAACAATAGTTTCTTTAGGCATAAGTTCGGAACTGAATACATCTTGAGTTCCATCGCCAAATGCGCTGGGACTAGTAGTTTGAGGGGATGTCGCAGATTCAGCCCTTGCGGGTCCACTGTCCATCTGAGTTAAAGCGCCAAATGTCAACTGACGTATTTCTTGTGCTGATAAAACTATATCGAAGTTTCTTTCTAATGTTTGTTTAATCTCAGCGCCCATCAGTGAATCCATACCCAGATCAGCCAGTGAACTTTTCTCCGGAATATTTTTGATGTTGCGTATACCCAAAATGTTAGCTACACTAGCTATTAAACTAACGCCACCGGATTGATCCGATTTACGTTTTTCGGCGACCACCATTGAAGCCAATACTGGATGCGGCTGCTGTAGGAATAAGTCAATGGTTTGTAAACAAGAGTTCATTCGTTGCGGCAATGTGCCACCTATTACTGTATCATTATCGCCCAAAGTTTCGATAACCAGACCGGTGTCACCAATGGCACCCCACTGTATAGCTAGACCAGGAAAGCCGCTTGCTTGTCTTGCTTCGCATATGCGTTCCATCGCCGAATTTGCCAGGCCATAGTTGCTTTGACCAATATTGCCGCGGCCGCACGATACGCTAGAGAAACACACAAAGTGATCCAAACTAGTGCATAAAGAACGCGAACATTGATCTAATAACTTAGTGGCTGTAACTTTTGGATCGCAAACAGTCTTGAAATCTTTAGCAGTTTGATTCTCCAAAATATCATCACGCAGTACAGCAGCCAAACTGAAAATGCCACCAACTGTAGCCAGTTTATTGGCATTGGTCAGCAGTTGTTTGCAGCCAGATGCATTTGTGACGTCACTAGTATCCACCAACACTTTAACACCTTTTTCTTGCCAACGTCTCACCATCAAAGCTTGATAGCCTGTTCTCAAACCCGATCTTGAATTTAATACAATATGTTTGGCACCCCTAAACACGAGCCAATTAGTAAGCTCCAGACCAAAACCTCCTAAACCGCCAATAAGGACGTAACTTTTCTCGGGATGCATATAAGTACGGGGTATGGCGTTTACTAAATGTGTGGGTGGTTTAATCGCTTTAGAACCGGGCTCTTCATCACGAATTTTAACTACCACTTTTCCAATATGTTTACCAGAAGCCATAAATCGGAAAGCTGCTTCCACTTGTTGATCGTTGAATACCGAAGTTGGTAACGGTCTTACAGCTCCATTTTTAATACCTTCCGCAACCAATTCAACTACTTGCTTTTGCATTGCTTCTTCGCCTTCCATGACGCTGTCCAATAGGATGCCATGGAATGAGGTATTTTTTAAGAATACAGACATACCTAAGGGGCTGTTGTTACTCAAGTCAAATTTACCAATTTCTAAGAATCGACCATTCAAACCCAAACAGCGAACTGAAGCTTGCAATTTTTCTTCGGCCAAAGAATTAAGAACCAAGTCCACACCACGACCTTTTGTCTCACGCATAATCATCTGCTCAAAGGAAGTGTCGCGAGAATTGCCGATATGATTGTCTTTAAGTTGAGGGAATCGCTTCTTCAAGAATTCTCTCTTTTCTTTACTGCCAACAGTTGTAAAGACAGTTAGACCGTGGTGCAAAGCGACCGAAATAGCTGCTTGGCCTACACCCCCGGAACCTGCATGAATTAGAATTTTTTCGCCCTTTTTCATTTGACCTCTAACCATTAAGGCATAGTAGACTGTGGAATAAACACAAGGGACGGTGGAAGCCTCTTCCATACTCCATTTATCGGGAATTTGCCAGGTCATGATCTTTGCGGCCACACATGTAGTGGCCAGCGATTTTGCAGGTACCATAGCCATGATCCTACGACCTTTGGAATCTCGACCAGAAAATTCCAAACCTAGCACACAATCTTGCTGTGCCAAATCACCAGGCAAAGCATCAGCCGACAGTTTTCCAGAAGACAGCATGACATCTCTGAAATTGATCGGGGCATAATACACGGTACACAGCTCAAAATCATTAGAAATGTTGGGTGTCGATCGAGGAGACTCGATCCATTTAAGTGAAGCCAAATCACCCTTAACTAAAGCATTCACATATGCATGTTCGACTTGCAAAGTGGCTGCATTTGTTTCCAGTTTCATATGACGGTATGTTCCCCAGAGACCATTCTTTAGAACGTTGCTAATTAAATCCTTTGCCAGTTGTTTGGTGTAAAAAGCGTCATTGAACGAAAATGGTTTGGCATTTCCGTCCTGTACGAACACCAAACGGGCGAAATTTCCTCCATTTTCTCGTCTAATACAAGTCATGAGACCAACCGCCCCGAAAGCCTCTTCTCCTTGACATACTATGTAGACATACTGCTCATTTTCTGCTGCTTTTGCGAGAGCAGCTTTAAGTTCCTCCACCCAATCGAAATGTTTCTCAGTAACATTAATCACGACAGATTTACGTTGCTTAAGATCTACTGGACGACGAGCCATTACAAGGAGACGGGAATTTCCACAACTTTGTTCAGATGCTACTACCAGACCGAATTCCGTCAGCAAATTGCGACCACTATTCCTGTAGCCATAAGCGGACTCTTCAAATATTAAGAATCCATTATCTTTAATAGACGCTAAACTGTTTACTAATACAGCAGTATCTGGTCGAGATAACACATCGACGCCAAAGACAAAGTGATTATTCTGGTCTACCGGTTCTTTTAGAATGTTTTTACTAATTACTCGTACTCCTGCGTCCGGTCCTAGTGCTGCAGATATGGCTTCTTCGTTACTGTTTGAAGTGGCAACAGCGATCTCAGCCGTTAGAGAGGGTTCGCCTTCAAGGACTTGCACAATTTTAGCAGCTAATAAGCTATCTGGGTTACGACCATCGGCCAGTTCAACGCCTTTAATTTTTAAAGCACCGCTGGAATTTTCATTAAGTAAACGCAAAGCAACAGAAAGCGCGTGGAAATGAGCCTTTTCATGATTTTCGTTAAGGTCTACTCCGTTTTCATTGGGAATAAAGGCGTATCGTTCCAAGGTAGGTGGATTTTGATTTGAAGGTCGCTTTTGAGCCAAAGAAGCCTTCATTCCACGCAATTCAATACCACCGCTCTTAATTACATTGATATCATCGTACATATAAACAGGCACACCTTCTTTGGTTTGCTGTTCTGGAGTTAGTTTGGCAATCTCCTCCAAATGATGGTTAGGATCTATAATAGCTTTCTCAATACGCGTAGGCAAATACAATTCTCGCAGATTTTTACTGAGTATACTGAATTGCAACATTGTGTCCATAAAGCTAATCCAATTGTCCACCCATTGTAGTTTTCCTGTGCTGGACAAAGAGTCAGAAGCAGTAATTCCGCGGAATATACCAGCATAGTCGTAACCGCGTAAACGCAACTCTTTATATACGTCGCTGGTGGAGAGCTCTTTGGCAACGGTGCTAACAGGCAGAGGATCTAAAGGTAGTTGTTCATTATCAACGTGTTCGGGTATGGATATTTTGCCTGAAACAGCCAAACTACCGCCCTCACAAATTTCGAATGCTCCGGTACCATCAAAGAAATTTATTCCAAATTTGACCACACCCTCCTTGTTAAGTATTGTAGCGCGATGGAAGACCACATTTTCCATTACAACCGGCGTATTTTGGAATTCGTGACCACGCATTTTGGCATACGTCATCCATGCTAATGTCATGTAGCCCGTAGCGGGGAAAAGAATTCTTCCATCTATTGTGTGACCCGCTAAGAACGCATCTTCCTCTTTGCTTAAATCGACTTCGATGACTGTTTCACCTGATGAGGTCATTTTATCGAATTTGGGAACGTGCCATTTCTGAGAATGATCCCAGCCAACTTTGCAGCCTAACATGGGCGTCCCGCGTCCCACAGGATAGGTAATTGGTTTTGACAAAGTCATTATTTGAGGTTGGGCACCAGCCGCATACAATTTACCAATACTAGCCAAGAAGAATTCAGGATTGTTCTCATAATCGCGTTTAATCAGACTAAGATTAGTCGTTTCGTTACCAAGCGATCGCTTGAGTATGGCTTGAAGCAAGCCTGTGGGAGCTATTTCAATGCAAATGGCATTTTTGGGTACGTGTTGAAGCGCTTGATGGAAAAGCACGGGTGAGAGTAAATTATTAACATGATATGCAGCTGAAGCTTGTTGCGCTATAGCAGTATTCCAGGCAACTTCAGGTATACTGGAACTTATCCAACGTGGAGAACGATTTTTGGCATTTGGAATTATTTTTTCTAAACTCTTACGCAATTTGGGGCCAGCGTCGGCGATATATTTACTATGGAATGCATAACCTGATGATTTCACCGCTCGTGCGAATACACCTTCAGCAGTTAGTTTTTGACATACGGCGTCTATAGACTCTTCAGGACCCGATATGGTGCAATTTTCAGCACTGTTATGACACGCCGGAAAACAGTCCGCAGGCAAACGTTTGTGAGCTTCTTCCCAGCTTAGGCCAACAGCCGCCATTTTGCCTTTAGTTAACTTAGTATCCAATATAGATTTACCTCTCCAATAGGCTGCTAAAATAGTTTGTTCCATTGATAAGCAGCCATCAGCGTAGGCACAGGCCACTTCTCCGACGGAGTGACCAACAATACCATCCGGTACTATATTTAATGAAGTCAGGAGATCAGTTAGGGCCACTTGCATTGCTGCAATGCCGGCGAAGGAGTTCAAGATATTTTCGAAAGTTTTTTCTGTAGAGCGAGTCAAAATCTCCATCAAATCAAGCCCCTCGGGACGTAAAATTTCGCAACAACGATGTATTGTTTTTTTGAAAGTATCAAACACCATTAAATCCTTGGCCATAGAAGCCCATTGACTACCCATACCAGAGTACACAAACCAAATCGGTCGAGGTTCTGGGCTAATTTCTGCGACGTCTTTTTGCAATGCACCCTTGCTATCCATAACAGAATAGCCTCGATAATAGTGGCCCGTGATAGGCCGTGAATGAATATCGTTAATTAAAGTGAGATATTCGTCATCATCTTTGTGTTGATCTGCGTCCTCCAAAAACTCTTGAACAGCGTCAGAAGTACGTCCAGAGCATAGAATTAGTTTAGGAGGTCCTACAGTCGGAGTGATAACTTTAGGTTTAGGATTTGACTTTAAGATAACGTGAGCATTAGCTCCACCAAAACCGAATGAGTTGATGCCAACAATGCCACCCTCCCACGGGGTAGGTTTGTCCACAACCTTTAGTCTACCATCCAAAAGACCATACAAGTCAGGATTGGGATTTTTATAATGTAAATTTGGCGGTAAAACATTTTGCTCCATGGCTAACAGCACTTTAGCAATAGAACATAGTCCGGAAGACGGTTCGGAATGGCCCATGTTTGATTTTACGGACCCAACTAACAGGGGAGACTTGCGATTCTTGCAGAAAAAGTCTGTAATAGAGTTGACTTCTTGCGGGTCGCCCACTTTGGTGCCGGTACCGTGAGCTTCTACATAGTTAACCTCAGCAGGGTCTAAATTAATCTCTCCATATGTTTCTCTCATTAGTTGGTTCTGCATTTGGCCATTAGGGAAAGTGATTCCTTGTTCTTTGTGTCCATCAACATTGGTTCGAGCATTTAAGATGGTGGCATATACACGTTTGGCAACGGAAACTCGTTGCAAAAGTATAACAACGACGGCATCTGATCGTACATAGCCACTACCGCTTTCATCGAAAGCTTTGCATTTGCCTTCTGCACTCAACATACTAAGACGTTTAAATTGCAGCGACATCGTAGGTCGAAGGCAAAGATTTGAACCAGCCACTATAGCTGCATCGCATTTACCGCTATTCATATCCGCGAATGCTTGGGACAGGGCATACAAAGAACTGGAACAGGCCGTGTCAACACAATAACTAGGACCCTTCAAATCAAAGGAAAATGAAATTCGATTAGGAAACATGGCACGGGCGCAACCAATTAAACCATAGCCATCAACACGATCCGGATCAGACAATTGGTAATTTTCACTGTCCGCACTCGAGGCACCCACATAAACGCCAGTGCGAGTACCGCGAATTTCCGCAGGATTCAGACCAGCATCGATAATAGCTTCATAAGTGCATTCCAACAACATACGCATCTGAGGATCCATACCGTCGGCTTGTTTCTGATGTATACCGAAGAATGTTTGATCAAAATTTTCTAAGTCCTCTTCTTTAATTTTACCGTTACGTTCTGGTAAACCGTAAAGCCCTTTCGACCAACGTCTAGGCTCATCGTTAACCATATCAACACCCTCGAAGAGGTTTTTTCTAAATTCTTCGATATTAGTACTTTCAGGGAGACGACCAGATATGCCAGTAATAACAATATCACTATTCACTCCATTTGAAGACGGATGATCGTAACGGTTTTCCAAATTCATAGGAACGCTAGGTTCAGAATTTTCTACAAAACGGGCAGGCATGATGCTATCCTTATGCAATTGTCCGTTAACAAGAGGAAAAGAAGAAGAATCGTAATTTGGATTACTTGATGAGAAATGAAACGGAAATGATGTTGAAGGATTATCCTTTACTACTATCTGAGCGACGTCGTCTTGATGATTTTGTTGTGGGATTTCAGAAAAATTTGAATTTTGAGAATTCTTTTGGCGACGCTTTCTTCGACGATTTGAAGATTTTCCTTTATTAGATGATTTTTGAGAATCGTTTTTGTTTGCGTTGTTGCTATTATTGTTGGTATGCTGACGATTATGATTAACTTGTGATGGATTTATTTTGTTTGCTTTAGCGCCGTGCAACAGTATGAAAACCTAAAATTAAGAGAAATATAAATTTGAATATTAGTACAAAGTTTGTTAATCTATTTGCGTGAAAAAAAAGAGAATGTGTTTAATAACATACTCTCTTTTCTTTATCATCTCTTTAAGAGTTTAAAAAACATTCGAGAACAAATAACTGCAATACTTAACCGGTAATCCCTTTCGCTTATATGAAACACAAAGGAATTGAAATGCTAGGATAGTGAAGAAAAATCAGGTGATTTTTGGGGCTTGTATTTGCTTCAAACATATTATTTATTACACATTGTTTTGTAGAAAAGAAAAAAAAAATGAAAGAAAAAGAGAAGCTTTTTAACATGGCATGTGCATGAGTAGTAAATTTTTTGAATATTTCATTTGTTTACCCATGAGAGATGAAATAAATTCGTATCAACGTTAGTAGCTTTAGTCTCTATATATATATATATATTTTTATTGTATTTGTTCTCAGATGACTCTCTCTGTTTTGGTATTTTTTACGCGGCAATGTGCGAATCAACGGCAAATATCAAGAGCTATATTTACAGATTTAACGTTATTCTCTCACCTAAACCCAAACCCAAACATAGAATAAACGACTGCATGTAACTACGTCAGCAAAAACATCATACGATTATTAACAGAAAATAACTATAACAACGACGACATCGTAACAAAAAAAAATTTTTTTCTTTTATTATCTTTTATATCTAACATCTGAGTAGTGTGTTAAGTTCATTGAAGATTTTACAAATACGAGTTCCGTAAATTGTCTATAGAGAAGTTCAATATCAGCCCTTGGCATTCATTAAAAAAAAAACAAGAAAAAACATTAGATTAGAAATATGAAATACTTTTTCAGAAGATGTCGGAGGAATTGATGATTGGCCCCGGGAGCAATTTTAACTTAAACGTATGAAATTGTGGAATCCATCTTCATGCCTAAATCAAGATAGCTTATCCTAAATAAGTATTAGGAGAAAAGAAAGCTTTTGTGTAAAAACAAATAATTAAAATGATAAACATTGCTTTACCGGTATACCATGCTATCAGGCCACCATTCTATATTACGTCATTACAATAACAAATTGCAACGCGTACAGATAACATTTGTATATGTTAACGAATGCGAAAGTAAGTGCAATTCAAACAATTTTCGATAAAATTAACACATTATTTCGTTAACAGTAAACTATAAAATTATAAGAGTAAGTATTTAAGATTTTTCACATGCATTCACAATTGTAGCACATTAGAAATATTGTAATGGAGTGAAATTCATTCTTAAAAAGAAAATTTCCATATGAATGGAAATTGAATTCGAGATGGCAAGTAGCTGCTAGGGGAGTGTGTTCATTTTTGATATACAGTTTTACATAAACATACAAAAAATGAAAATTGATATTACAAAAGAATAGAAAAAAAAAAAAAAAAACATGTAAGAGAGTTATATTCGACAAGGGCCGAATCTCGCGCACCCACCACTATGCTTTTCGCATTCTACTCTTAAAGTTCGTTTATTTGATACCCGTGTCGCTGGTATTATTGAGAAAAAATTAATCGCGGTATCTACCAATATCGTTTTAGAGTTAACCCATTTTTAGGCAGATAATATATCTTCATTTAAAGAGTATACAATATACTTTTAAACATTCTGTCTTGATCGCCTTACCATAAATAAGCATAAAAACAGAACGTGATCACTTGTAACTTTGTGTGGGCATGGCGGATGTTTTTCATTTTTTGATGTAAAAAGTAGGGTGCTTCGTAAAGTAAATGTGGAAAATTTCAGGGTTCTAACTTTATTAATTTCCGAGTAACGAGCAAAAATCCAAAAATTTAAAAAAAAAAACCTCGAGTTGCGTTCACTTTACGCCAATTTGGCCCATTTTCAATATCAACCTGCGTGCAGAAACTTCCAATGTTTCTACCCCATTTGAAGTTGATACCTTTATTTCTGCGACTAGGAGAGTGCCAACAACACACACCACACAGACGGACGGACATGGCTAAATCAACTCGGAATTTCAAGCTACTTTATAGGGTCGTCTCTGAAGCTTCCTTTTGGATTTTTCATATATATTTTGGAAAAAAAAAGAAAATGAGTATACCCCCATCTTACAATGGTGGGTATAAAAACGAAACATTATATTTACCTTGCCACGGATTTTTTACCACCTACAATCAAGTTGAGAACGGAAAGAAATTTTTATAAAGAAAATCTTTTGCACATAATACTTAATTGCAAGCCAGTGTGGAAATCCATTAATAGATGAAAAGTGCAATGCGTTTACATTGATTTCGATAAATCATTTCACATCAAATTACCGCCATTTACATTGTATTGAAACTATTAAGTGATTAATTTCGATTTATAAGCATATAGTTTTTGTTTATAAATAAATGAAAGGTGACAAATAGTGAAAAATTTATGAAAAAGTAAACCGAACGGAATTGATGAAATAATAGTTAAAGATCGGACTTCCTTTCCTGTTTATGTTAATTAAATGTAATTCTATTCTCTGTGTCGAGAAGGCTTGAGTTTATCAATAAAACCGATTGAAAAACGCATAGTGTCTAATGCGTTTTTAGTGTTTACTTATTTATTAAGTAATACTTAGCTACGCTTTTTTACACAGGAAACGAGTGTAAAATGTTAAACCATTCAGTCATTTTGTTGAGGTCCTATTTGCGAACATTTTCATTCCAAACACTGTCTTTCATATATCTTTCTCTTACATTTGTCAAAAGTGATGAGAGATATCATTGTAGAATTTTTATGTGCAGATAATGTCAGTGTGCTATTGGAGCCTTTGAGCACGTCTTTACGTATCCTTAGTTGTAAGGCGAGATCACAATAATTAAGCAAGTACAAACTTTAAAGTGGTTTACGGGCCACACTAAGACACTATCCAATTATTCACTCAAGGACTTCTGCAAATAAAACGATCGAGAACGCGTCCCGATTTAAAGCACTGCCAATACCTTTTGCCCTTGGGCCAAATCATGTCAATGTATCAAATTTCATTACAATGTGCTGCCTTTAGGTTGAACAAGAAAGCAGGACGGGCAGGCGGACAGCGATTCTGCATTGATCGATATACCCAAAGGTGCGTTTATCTTAAGTTCTTTGGCGTGTTGCATATATCCGTTGCATATATCAAATGTAATGAGCTCATACTACAAACGGCGCGTGATAACTTTTCACTTCTCAATAGATGTCAATACAAAATTTACTACAAAACGTTTACCATCACCGATCCACGCAGTGTCTTGGAAATTTTATATTGTTTTGGGAGGACTCATATGGAAAATTTCCACTTAAAGGCATATAATTTTTAAATCTTACCCGTTTGAATGCTTTTTTTTTTTTTGTTATAATTTTTACTCCCTAAGAAAATCCGCTGAAGCGGGCAGGGCAGCCTACAAGGTCACTGATTCGCAATATCTGATTTTTTAAACTGAGATGTCATTAAAATGTATCGAAATTATCTTTTAATGGAAAGGGACACCCTGATATAGCATAAAAAACATCGGTTTCCTTTTTTTGTTTTTTTTTTTTTCAAATATATTAAGAATTTTACAATTTTCTTGTATTGTTATCGACTCTACAAATATATACAAGTATTTAAACATAAAAAAAAAAAAAGAACAATAGTTAGAAATATTGTCATTCTCCACGCCCTAATGCCAAGTACTTGGAAAAAGTTGTCTTCGTTTCTGGTAGCTGTTTGTCAGCGCGTAGAGAATAAAAAATATTTTGTATATATATCTATATCTATATATCTAGAAACGTTATTTTGTCATGTCGCGCATTTGGTTGGTAATGATGGAGTGAATAAAATCAAAAATTGGACAAAATCAAATTTATCTAATTGTTATACTTGATCATTGTTTAATTTTTACGGCAAGTTTTCAACGCAGTAATTGAATTATTTATGCATTTTGTACCGTAACTGTGCTTAATACTTTTTGAA
>CCAG010019590.1:0-16136 GCA_001077435.1 Glossina morsitans morsitans | reverse complement strand
AAAATTGCCGGCACTTTTTCTTTGTAAAAATCAAAAAATCGCATATAAACATTCTCTCTCAGAATTTCTAAAAATTGCCGGCACATTTTCTTTGTAAAAATCAAAAAATCGCATATAAGCATTTTCTCTCAGAATTTCTAAAAATTGCGGGTACTTTTTCTTTGTACAAATCAAAAAATCGCATATAAACTTTCTCTCTCACAATTTCCAAAAATTGCGTGCACTTTTTCTTTGTAAAAATCAAAAAATCGCATTTAAACATTCTCTCTCACAATTTCCAAAAATTGCGTGCACTTTTTCTTTGTAAAAATCAAAAAATCGCATATAAACTTTCTCTCTCAGAATTTGTAAAACTATGTTCATTGCTGGCAATTATAATACTAATATAAGACAAAAAGGTAGCTTAAGCTAGAATGAATGAAATTGTTAAAATTTCCCGCATAAAATAGTAATTTTATTTATTTTTTTTATAAAATTTTTCACAAAAACAATTAGTTTACGCCCACAAAACATAGCCATTTTCCTCTACTGAACTAAATAAACTAAAGAAAATATAACGAAATAAGAATACATAAAAACAGCGTTGCTTAAGAGAATATCATCAACAATTTGCTCTTTTGCTTTGCTTTGTGTGTTTTGTTACTCATTGAAATTATAGTAATTCTTCGTAAGTTTAGTGCCTATTTATAGGATTTACGAAATTATCAAAAACTCTTAAAGAGCACTTTATGAATATGAATTGAGGGAAACTCAGTGTCATGTAAGAAGATCAATGATCACTGTTATTACGTAAAAATTACCTATAAGTCTATAATACTTACCAAGCTTAGCAATAACTGCGTACGTGATAAATTTGTGAACGCGATATCATTCTTTAAGATTTAAGGTATTGTTGAGTACTATTTTCTATCGTATATGAATTCTCTACCGCGCTTTGCCTATTTTATGTAAGGACAATGATCTTGGATTTAATGTTTTTACAATTTAGTCGTTTTTAGTCTTTCCTATTTTGTCCAGGAAATCCAGTTTATAAAAAATAATTCTTGTGGGATTGCGTTTATCAATGCCTTAAGCGCCTTTGATTCGAGTTTGAACATTGACTCAGCCAATGCGGGGGAGTAGAACTGCAATCTTCAAAGGGTGACTTCAATCTCAGTTCCGCTCAAAAAGCTGAAAGGAGGGAGTAAGAAGCCTTGAAATCATTATCATAAGTTTGAATAAAGGTTTCCGTCAAAAGAATATTAGTTTTACACAACGCTTATAGAACGTTCTTGCTTCAAAAAATTAAAAACGCGTGCAATATCGAACCGGGTAATAATACCTGGACTTGCTATATCGATTTCGAATTTGCATTTTCAAATTTGTTTAGAAATAAGTTTCAAAGAAACGTGAACAAGAAGAAAAGGGACAAAAACAAATGTTTTCAAAAGTTTTATAAACTTCGTAGTGTATCTTATAAGTGGTGTGGTTTGCGATGGAAGTACATCACAGTTGGTATCTTTATGCCTTCAATGAACTGTTATTCCCATAAGAGATCTGAAATAATCAATACGATAGGAGATAATTATTGAAAGGACGGATGTCCGATTCATTAATTTCCTTCCCTTCGTGTTAATAGAAATGAAAGGCACGGTTTATTATTATCATAGCGCATCGAGACAGCAAACCGCATCAGAAGAGTGAGTTTTGTTCTGGGGATAAAAAGCAGCTAAAATTATCAAACATATCAAGTGAGATTACGGAAGCCTACGAAGGCTTATCTCTAAGAACGTAATTGATATTTTATTAATGGATTACTGTTTCGAAACATTGGATTAAACTTTTTGCATATTTGCAGGAAAAAATTCGAAAAAGATTTAACTTTTTGGGACCGAAAGATGTCAATATATAATATATAAGCAAGTTTTATGGATGGTTAGACGGTGTTAGATGGTGCTAGTGCCATTCCCTACGAACTTGGTCATTATTGCGAAAAATTCAGATTATAATTAATCGACCTGAATAATTTGCATTGAAGTCGTCCATAAACTATTGATGGACTCGCTATTATATTTTTATGTTTTTATTTTGTATATCATAGTTAGATTACGATATTTACTAGAAAAACAAAACGTATGAATCTATGCTGCGTTTGCGTTTGAAAACACTTTTACATTTATTTTATTTGGAATCTTTCTCTATTGACTTTCATTTTATGTTTTCAAGTCTTTTTACTTTAAATATCTCACATTTTCGGCAAATTTTTTTTTAGAAAAGTTTTTCTTTTGAAAAATAATATTAAAAACTTTTAATGTACGCTTCCGTTGCGAATGTAAAATTTTTCGTGCTTCTCTTTGTATTTTCTCTTTAGTGGATACGATTTACTTTAATTGGTTAACAGTTACTATTTGGTTTCGAAGATTCACAGACATAAACTAGCAAAATATGGCTTCAAGTGGAGGTAAGGGCCGAAAACTATTCGAATATTTGACTGGCAAAGAAATGCGTCAATATTTAATGAGGTGAGTTAGCCATTTTATAAACGGATCAAATGTTTGGCATATAATTTATTGTACAATAGTACCCATTTTTGGGGTCCAGCAGTTACATGGGGAATTCCATTGGCCGCGATTGCTGATACTCAAAAAGATGCAAAATTGATTTCTGGCAAAATGACTTTGGGTAAGTTTCTTAATTAATATTAATTAGAAAGGATTGGAATAAAAAAAAAATCAATTCGGGATAAGAGTAAGTATTCTTTAAGGTAATGGATATATAACATCGTTTGAAAATAATTTCATAGTTATAAGTAAGCCATAATAACTTCGTTTGGCCAAAGGGTTTGGATAAAGAAGGGTCTTTGATCATTTCTTACACAATGCTTACATCCTTAGGTTTTGAGCAACCCTGAGCAGAACTATTGGGGCTTTTCCTCCTAAAAACTCTTCAATATCACTGACGTATTTATCGTCTTTAATCAACCATTGCCGGCAAAATATGTGAACAGATCTTTTGCCTTTTGTGAGATTACGTAGAAGAAAAGACTTTTTGTTGAAATCTTATCGAATGATTCATTTTTTTTATTTTAATTCTTTTCTATTGTACTTCTTTCACTAAAGTTGTCCGCCAAAAAGTTATGACTTTTATTTTACGTTTATATAAAGCGTAATAAGTAAACTAGTTTAAGGATAACGAAATGATAACTGACTGTGTGTGACACTTGACAACATTTGATCAACATTTGAAAATCTCCCCAAGCTCACTTAGTTTACTTCTCCTGAATTCTTGCTAAAAGTGTTTTGCACTTAAGGCATATCATCATCTAAAACTTTACCGTCCATTGGATGATTAGCTGCAAAAAGCAATGTTATGCTCTTTAAGGATAACAAAATGCTAAACTTACGGGCACATTTAAGGCATATCTCCCCAAGCTCACTTAGTTCATGTTCTATAGCATTTTTGCTAAAATTGTCTCACGCTTAAGACAATTTCATGATCGAATATTACGTTTTTTTTTGATTATTATTTCTTTCCAGCTCTGATTCTATATTCATCGGCATTTATGCGTTTTGCCTTGCGAGTTAAGCCAAAAAATTTGCTCTTATTTGCCTGTCATTTTACTAATATTAACGCACAAACAATACAAGGCATACGTTTTCTTAAGTATCACTATTTTGAGGAAAGTGCTGCTTAAATTCCTGAAACAATAAATATATATATGTAATAAAGAAAAATAGAAAATTTTGTGTAAAAGAGATTTTTTTTTTTTTTATTCTTGTCATGTGTGTAAATATTAAATTAAACCTTCTTTTAATAGCGAACGCGCAGTGGAGTGATCTCTTGCAAGGAACTGCCTTGATGAGGTTTTTGCAATTTGTAAGAAATCTTATTTAGGTTTGCGTGGAAGGTTCTGGATTAATAGGGAAAAATATTTTAAGAATGTTTTATGCTTTTTTCTTTTTTTTTTCTTTCTTGCATTTCTATTTAATTACGGCGCATTTACGGATATGTTACGTCTTACACTTGAGCTGCGCAAGTAAACGACTTACGTACATCAAAGGTTCGAATATTTATACTCATTTCTACTTTCCAGGGACAATACTGCTTGTGGACGAACGGACTAATTTGCTTAAGTTAATTTACGATCAAAAATATATATATAGATGTATATATATATATGTATAGTAATAGTAATGTATAGTAGTAATACATATATGTACGTGCACACACGGAAGTATTAGTGTATAGAGTATATATATATACAGTAGACCCACATATAACACGCGTTCATATAAGATGGATTGGTATAATGCGGCGTTCGCGTTCATACGATGCGTAAAAAAACGACACGGAAAACAAGTATTGATAAATTTTTATACACTTCTCTGCCTCATGCTCCGTGGCGAAAAAAAATATTATAAAAATTGTTGCCATAGAGGACCTTAGGACTAATTATTAAAGAAAATTGGTCGAAATACATCAAATAAGTTAATCGATATATGGGCTATGAACTGTTGACGTATTTGTTTAATTTAAGTGACTCGTACAGCACCTATTTATATAACACTGAAGGAATCTACCGACTAAAAGCTTGGATAGGAGCATTTCCAGAATGTAGTTAGCCTAAGAAGAAAACTATATCACTGCCCATCCGCGCAAACACAAAGTGCCTTTACTAACACGGGTTGGGGATGCAAAGACAAAAGTGAAAGCATAAATAAAAATTTATTCTATAAAAGACGCAGCAGGAATGTACACCCTCAATATATTCCCTTCCTTTGTTGAGTGCAGCGCATACATTAACAATACAAATTAAATAAAGTTATCTTTTTCACTTTGTTTGCTTTTGTATTTACATATAACGTCTTATCTAAGGCTAAAAAGGCTCTTAAAACTAACTAAAGCTATTGGGCTGAATATTTTTTATGATACCTGAAGCGAAAACGTGTTGAAAGGTGATGTTTTCATGCCAACAAATCTGACTTAACTAAAGCGATAATAAACACTTGAAGATGGTCAATAGAGATGATGGCCATCAATGGCCACAGATTCTTTTAGATGATTTATTATAGACTGGGAAAGAATGATTGGTCGTTTAAAAGGTGGATGTCCTGTCCATTTTTGACATTTTGAAAGGAAATCATCGCACTATGGTTTGACTTTCGATCTTACAGGTCGCTGGTAATCGCACGCCGCTTGATTTTTTTAATGGCACAAATAAGCTGAGCCATACTCTGACAAAGGAAAGATAAGAATATATCTTCTATAGAAGATCATTTCTTCTTGTTTTTAGTATTTTTTTTGTTTTTTCAATTTGTTAGCAAAGCTAGATCTCTGTCTCTGGACCGACCACATACTTTCCCCTCCTGAGACCTATGGACCGAGTAACATAAATGTTAAGCTTCATTGTTTTAGTTCCAATTTTGATACACACAATAAATGATGAACGGACAGACCAGGCCACGATGGCTTAAAAAAATGTGTTTATGGCTATAAGCTCTCTTTGGACGACTCTTTTGAGTATATTAAGCCACCCGAGATTCGTATAAAACAAAATAAGAGAGAAACAGTCGTTTAAGTAGTGGTAGAAATAGTATTAAGTCCGCTGTATATGTGCTTTTTCTATAGCTTTTGACAACGCAAACATATGGTAGTGCTATGTTTTGCTTTGGTTTTTCTCCAACTTTTCGCATTCAGTCAGTCTCGTTCATGTGCTGGGCTATCAAGTGGAGTGTTTCGCGTGCTTGCGGTCTGTTGGTGCAATCATTTTCGGTTACGCATTCTACTCTTAACAAATAAGTGACAATATTTTATATAACTGGAGATTTGAATAAAAAACAAAAATTTGTAAAAATTTACATAAATACTGGTAAAGAAGTTTCATGGAAACGTTTATTTGTTTTATTAAATAAGAAGAAAAAAAAAAGAAGGTAAGCGCTTTTCAGATACCATTCAAAATCGTGATGTTAATAAACTTGAATTTTTATTTGCAGACACCATCTATTTCATGCGCATAAATGCACACGCAACATACACACGCAACATTGAAAGCTTTTATTCACTCAACAGCAACAACTACAACGGAACACTATCTTATTTATTCAACAAGTGAGGCAGTTTCTTTTCTTTTTTTTTTTTTTTGTCTTTATACGCTGGAATTTTTATAAAACTTGAAACGCCTGATTATTCAGAAAAGAGAGAGAAAAAAGAAGAAAAAGAATAGAATAGAAAGAAAACCTGAATAAATTATAAACAATTTTGCTACTAACCGACTGTATTTAAATCAGTGCCCTTCCTTCATAAAAGAATTAATAATAAATTAATAGGAAGAACAAAAAAAAAAAAAAAAAAATGTCACAGAAAAAGGCGGCAACACTTGGGCAAAAAATTGTGGAGAACTTGAAGAGTAAAGAAATGCGCGATTACTTTATGAGGTAATTAAAGTACTTGAAGCAGTTAGTTCTCATTACTTTTTTGCTTTTTTTTTTTTTGTTAATAATTTTGAAATTTTATTTTCATACACATTGCAGCACACATTTTTGGGGTCCAGTGGCTAACTGGGGTATTCCATTGGCTGCGATAGCTGATATTCGCAGTGATCCAAAATATATCTCCGGCAAAATGACCTTAGGTTAGTCAATATTTACTTTTCATATTTCTTCTCATCTTTTATCGCTCATCACTCATCGCGCATTGCGCATTGCGCTTCCCTCAATCGTTCCGGTTCATTCGCTCTCTCGATATCTCCATAATTGAATTGTGTCTGCAGATACATTGTAAACTGTGATGAACGCTAAGCTAACATTATTTTTATTGTAATTTGTTTTTTTTTTGTTTAATAAATTAAAGTCAAGTTATGTTCGACCTAGAATTCACCTTATGGATGCAAATTTGTAATTTTATAACAATCATAACGTTTTTTTTTTTTATTTAATTTGGGGCGTATCAATCGACTGACTACATTAGGGTGTTCTATTTGTTTATTTATTATAGGTTTCGGTAAATATTTGCATTTAATTTAATCAAAATTTTTGTTGAGGGTCTCATATGCATGTGCTAACATCTGCAATGTCTAGAAGGACTTGAGATAACTTGTGGATATTCGGTAAATCGGTTTAAGCGTGACTCTCTTTCCGTCCGTCCGTCCGTCCGGCATATCATGTTCAAAAAATAGGCCGCAATTTTCAAGGTATTTCAAGAAAATTTCGAAAATTCGATCGGACCTTTGAACGATCCCTAAGGCCCTATTTCAAAAAGGCCATTATATTGGGAAAATTTTCCATAGCAAATAATTCTGGACAAAAATTTACGAGAAATACTGTTATCGCGTGCTAAGTGAATGTGGAAAATTTGATTTGGATGTCATCAGTTTTTGAAAGCGCCGTTCATAAGACCGTTCTTAGAAAAAGTAGGCCTTTTTTGTATTGTAATAAAGTAAAATATAAGAAAATTATCTCAAAGAACAGCGATTTGTTTTGCAAGTTTTCTTGACTTACTTCGGAACCATATGGTTCCATTTTGCGGATGTTTTCTCCCATAAGAATTCTCACGTACAAATAAAAGCTGGCAATTAGAGCGAAATTGTATTAAGCGAAGTGATGTAGGGTATTTACTAATTATTTTATGTAGGTCAACTCGTTGTGACCCTGTTTTCTTTTTTACAGTTTTTGTGGGTTTTATTGTCGTTTCGTTAAGTGCTATTAAATATTTAAGTCATACTTCCTAACATAATGTGCTACGTTTATTGTTACTCCCGTTATTCTAAAATAAGTTCAGCTTCTCTTAGTAGTTTTACGCGCTACCTGATCAATTTTCTAATTCTACGTAAATCATTTAACAAAAGAAAGATGTGCAATATTTGTTGAGTTTTAATAAGAAGTTACAAGTCAATTTGCACACACAAACATACATGAACACACATACACACGCACGGTCATGCCTATATTCGATATTCGATAGATCACAATTCAAAGCTAATTTTTTGCATGTTATACACGCGTCGTTAATGGGTAATTAATGGGTTTTTGTTTTCTGCCAGCAAACAGAAGTATTAGTGGGTGCATTACGCTCGTTTTATTTATTTTAATAAGTTTCATGTTTACCGGTACAATTTTTGCACGCGTAGTTAAAGTCTATCATAAAAAAAGCATTTGAAAATGTTTATAAATATTTGCATTGTTCGATAACAACTTGCAAAAATGTCACGCACACTATGAACCTTAAAATAAAAATTTCACTAATTGCTTTTGTTATATCCTACAACACTTATGGTACAAGAACTTTCATCAAATTTGTGCAACTATATGCAAAATCCATGACTTGAGATAGATCTATGTTTTATTACACCGGGCTTACCTGTCCGTCTCTCCGTCCGTCCGTTTTTTTTTTTTGCTTTTATATCCATCATAGGGGTATTGTTATTAGATTTCATATCAAATATTACTAACACATAGAAAGATGCTTAAAAGGTCAAAGCAGGGGTATTCCTCATTAGTATGACAGGTTTGAATAGCGAACGTAGATTTAACTATGTGCCTCTCTCCTAATGACCTTCCTATCTACATCAAGAAGATTTTAAAGGTTACAGATTCCAAGCACAAGTAAAATGGATGGATGAGAACGTCCAAAATAATTCCAATATTATGAATTGAGAATGTTTTAGACTAACAACGGGTTGGTTGATATTAAAAAGCGCATATATATTTCTTTCTTATTCGCTAAACGTACTCACCGAGTGTTTAAATAACTAATTGTTACTTTATATAATTTTGGTTTTCTTTCAGCTCTTACTGTTTACTCGGCGGTGTTTATGCGTTTCGCTCTAAAAGTGAAACCAAGAAATATGCTACTCTTTGCCTGCCATGTAACTAATGGTACCGTACAAACAATACAAGCTGTACGCTATATCCAATATCAATTTTCATCTGATAAAAAGGCGATTGCCGTACCTTCTTCTGCCTCAATGTAACAAAGATTTCAAATGGCGAACCATCTAATGCGAGAGTTTTTTTGTTTTTCTGTCCACCAGCGCATGTACACGATGTCACTTATATGGTCGCACGCACATATAACCCATTAATCCAAAAAAATGTAAATATATTGCAAAATTCAAAAACTGTTTCAAAAATACTTTAGCGAATAAGATTTCAAAGACAAAGAATTTTAAGTCTCTTTACACATAAATATATTTGCTCGCCATATGAACTTACTGTTATGTTTATGGACCTGATAGTACAATTGTAATAATTTTTATTATATTTTTTTTCCATTTATTTTTATTCTATACACTAATACTAATAGAAGTAAATGAATGGTGGTTCAAACTGCACTAGCCTTTTGCAATGGAATAAATAAATGTAAAAAATAATTGACTTTCTATTTTCTATTAAAAGTGTGTATGTAAAACGAATGCAAAACTACATTGCTGCCAGGTACAAAGGAAATGTAATGCTTTTGCGACTTACTTGTCATCTCATTTTTAAGCAAACTCGAGGTAATCTATAATAAATTAATAAATGAAAGCAAATTAAAGGCACTCTAGAGAGCAAGGGCGAGACTTATTTCTCACGATGGCCCTTAATTGGGAAGGAGGTAAAAAAATAGGCATAAAGTAATCCAAACCTATCGCAGTAAACTTATCCGTCAACTATTACTACTACTATTACTATTTTGTTTCTATGTCTTATCAGTCTTGAAGGGATATATTCGCCCGATTTATCTTTGCTTGACTTCTGATTATTCTCCAACCTTAAAAGACCGCCCGCCAAATGTCCTTTAGACCCGATTGAAGAGAGGTTGAATTCGAATGTTAGATGGAAGTAAGCAGGTGTTGTCTTACGCACTCATATGAAATTTAGCACCGATGTCAGCTAGCGTGCGGCCAACATAAGAAATGAAAATGACTTCTCTAGATACGCTTGCGCCCTTTTAATGGAAAAGTATTAACACGTTGTAGTAGTAGTAGTAGTTTGTAGTGTTATTAGAATTAAAATTTCTAAGCACTATCATCGTCAGTCCATTGGAACGGTCATGCAGACTACGCTTAATCGATGCCCCTATGAGCAATTCACTCACAGATGGTTACGGATAACTCCTATGTTATTTGGACGACGGTGCGATCCATAGGTAAGAGAATGTGCAATCCTCTTCCTCTCTAACCTCCGTTCGTACTCAAATGGGCGTTGCCAATCGGTTAATGGATCACGTCGTTTCTACCTCTGCCTAAAATAAATATGTAAAGTAAACACGTAACGATGCAAGTTAAATACGTGCGAATAACAATTTATATCTAAATGTAGATGGAAACCAGGGAATCTCCTGAATATAATACAAGCACTGAAGCGAGAGGAAACGAAGGCGAAGTAAGTCCTTAATTGACGACATTTGACTGGCCCCATGTGGGACCCGAAGAAAATATTTGCAGCAACTTTTAGATCGATGTGTGCTACATATCTGTTTCTTCTCCGAGATATACTCGCAACCCAATCATATCCATTTTGCAAATTTCTTGCTTTGTGAAGGATGATTTGTGGACGTATTATGGCAGTTTTCAAATTTCTAAGGATGAACGTTCCAAGAAGAGGACATAGGCGCGTGAACGAACGGACACGTACACCTGGCTAAAGAATAGATGCAAATAAATCTATTCGTACTAAGTACAAAGACCTTTTACCTATTGGTTTTTTGTTATTGTAAGCATTTTGGACAGTTTAACCCTTTACGCACCAACATAGTCGTATTAGTAGATTGACGTTGTTACTTTTCATTGATCATATTGCTTGGCAATGCCCCCTTTCTTATTAACTCAAAGCATAAAATGGATCTTCGTAGGCCGGAAAAATTGGCATATGTAAAATGTATGGTAAACGTTCATTGTTTGTTCAATCAATTTGACGCACTACCTTCCGTGTACACATATTTGTGTACTACTTTAAACTTCGCGGAATGCCTTTGGGCGTACGTTTGCGTGTGCCGCTAACGGTTAATTTTCATTTCATCTCAAATAACTACGTTCTACACTCCCATTCGAAGCTTGTCGTTCATTGAGGGAATGTTTTTAGTTAAATATGGATTTCTAAGACGGACTATATTCTTAACTTTAAATTATGTTCAAGGAAAGGCAGTAATGTACAGAATAGTATAGTTGAAGTATTGGCCCCATATCTCAATAAGTGGTATAATACTTATGCCAGCAAATTTTTATGATAGTATAGTTTGTAACGTCTACGTACAAATGTAGCGTAGGGGTTCTGTTGGGCTGCTTTGACCACTACTCTCTCACAACAGAGTAAGTAATATCGTAATAACGGTCTGCCGTTATTCCAGATCACATTTTGCAAGAATAGCGGCAAAGAGAGAAATGATTTGATTTGGTTTAGGTGAGAAAAGATCTGAAGTGGAATGTTATGAACGAGAAAGAATTTATTTTTTTGATCGATAAGTGAATAATTTAGAAAATTATTGGAAAAATGATGACTTTTTTTATAAAACAAATGGTTGTGAAGTATTAATAGAGCATAATGAAAAGTTTAAGCAGAAAACTGTTTTGCAATAAAAAGAAATAGAAAGGGATTTGCATAAAAAAAAAAAACACAAATAAAACAACTTGGCAAAGTAAACGCCATTGGAGTAAAGAAAAGAAAAAAAAAAACTACACGTTTATGTCCTTGGCACCTAGGAAAAAAACTAATAAGCAATCGGTGCAACCAGACAAAAGCTTGAAGGAAAAAATCGTTGCGAACACTTTTTTTTTATAATTATTGGAAAAAATAAATCGCAGGACAAAGCATTCATCACAACTGGGGAAGGCGTCGTTTATAGTGCTCTCCGCTAATAACCAAGAAATAAAAAAAAGAGTTCCTTGAATGTTTATTTTATTAAAAGAAATTTGCTGAAGACTTTGAATGTCGTTGTGAATGCCGAAATCACTTCGTAGTTGGAAGTCTTCAATGGCACCATGCAAAGTTTGGATTCATCATGTCAAGAAGCTGAGTTCATAATAAATGATGTGCAGAAAAAACCTTAAAGGCTCCAATAGTGGCAATAGCGATTCGAATTCAGCACCCTTGGCCACGTCTAGCAGTTTAACGCATCCTGGCAGCGCTTCAATACTCAGGCAAACGCAGCAACAAAACGCAATTATCCTACAATTAGGTTATGATTCCTATTGTATTTCAGTTTTCTTTTATTTATTTTATTTTCTTTTATTCATAGTAAGATAAATAAAAAAAAAAAGGAAAAAAGGAAAAAAGGAGAAAGGATAATGTATGCCTAAGCAGCATGCTCTAGCGCTGAAGCCAAGTATGGGTAGGTGTACGCGCGAGTGTGGGTAGGGGGACAGGGAACGTGCACTGACGGACTAGGAAGGCACCCACGTACAGCGAACGGTACGGACAACCGGCCACGCAGACGGAATTGACTCGTGGGCCCAGTCACAGTGTGTGAGTTTCTTAAGGGTTTTGTAACATCTTTTTCTTTTCTTAATTCATATTTTAATTTTAGTTTTTTGTCATGCGGCACTACATGCTGTTAAGTTGTGTAAATGCCCTACCGTGCAAAGAACTATGCCGCGACAAGTTTTAACGAACTACCTATCCAATGTGAAAGCAGGGAATTTACGGTACCGTCAAGATAAACCGTGGACTACCCGCCATGCTAAAAGAAATAAAAGTGAACGTGTGAATGTATCTATGTATCGTAGGGAAGAAGAAATATTGCCGGAAATGTGGAAATCCCGCAGCAATGAGAGAAAATCACGATGATTCCAGTAATCCATCAAGTTGTTGACTTTTCCGAATTGAAATTCGAACCGGTACCAGAGGAGAGGCACTCTTATAAACATTAGCATTAAGTGAGGAGTGAAGAATACTTTTACTACATACTCTCGAAGAATATACTTACTTTGAAAATTGCGTTTGCTATTATTTTGCTACAATTTTTTAATTCGATTCATTTTCACTCAAATTTCACTCAGATTTTGAAAAACTTTTTCCATAATTTCTTTTCGTTTCGTTTCGTTTCGTTTTGTCCTTTTATTTGATTTCCTTTAACTAATAATATCTTTGTTTTTCTTTATTTTGTTTTTTTCACCTTGTTTTTGTTTTTTTCATTTTATATAATTTTAATAATTCCATTATAAAGTTGCTAATTTTATTTATTATTACTAATTATTAATTTAATTCTATTATATGTTAAAAAAATTTAACATAGCTTTTCTGTTATCAAGCCTTTCATCGGGTTTTGCATAACGCCGGCATTAGCGCATTCAAACGAATGCATTCGTAAATTATTAGTTTTATGTTTTTGTGTTTATTTTTATTGATTTTTTTTTATTTTTTATTTTAAGGTTATGTATACAAATTACAAGCTATCTTTAATTATTTTGCTGTCTTTGCTTTTAAAATTACTGTCATTATTATTAAATATTATTTGTTTCTTTCTTTATTGTTTATATTTATTATTATTTTTTATTTATTTATCTAAAGTATGATAGAGGTCTCAATTTATTAAATTGTTTTATAATTTGTTACTTTCTCTCGAGTATTGCTTTTTTTACTTTTTATTTTAATTTTATGTTTATTTTTATTAATTTTTTTTTTTTTTTTTTTGTTTTACTTTTGCTAAGTTAAAGTATAAAATTGATTTATTATTAATATAATAATTTAATAATTATTATTCGATTCGATTGTATGACTTAAATCGTTTATACCACCATTTCACATACTAATTAATACTTATAATTAGGGGCGTTACGTATCAAAAGTTTATCTCTGTAATCTTAATGAGTTCTCGATCTTTGCTTAAAACGAAAAAAACAAAAAAAAAAAAAAAACAAAATGAATAGAATAAAAGAAATAAAGCAAGAAAGAGATGTGCAAAAATAAAAACGCGGCCCACCATCATATGCCCTACACCAGCCTACAGTTATTCATATAACGGCATTTCAAAATGCAAGGTGTTACATGAGAAGTGGTCGAAAGAGTGGTACGACCCGATGTACATGCAATAGCGATCATATTTGGGCTAACGCATGTTAGTGTAGAAAGCTTGCGACCCGTAGGTTGATTACAAGAACGCAAGACTGAAAGACAAGAATCAGAAAGTGATTCTGGATTGATCAACGTAATAAACGGTGAGGTTGTCCGAAGTCCTTCAACGTAGTATACTCTTGTTGTGCAGGATATCACAATCAAAAACCCACAACCGTTCATTGAAACATTATTTCATTAAAACTATCCTTCCCTAGCTTTCTTATCAGATTTCTTTATTTAGGAATAAATTGGGAATTTTTTAGTGGGATTGCCAGGCAGCAAAGGTGAAAAACACTATTTTCTCAGATAAAAAGGAAAGAGTTCGCTTTTGAGAAATATTATATCATTAATGGCCGAGATTTAAGCGAACATGTGAAGCTCTCGATTTTTCATAGTATTTAAGATTGAGAGCTGTATGGTGGTCTAGTCTTAGAATCATTTCATAAAACCGCACTGTATATGAATTCTGTCTGGTAGCTAGTGTTTCTATATAAGCCAGGTTCGATCTGCCTTTTATCTCTCTCTCTCTCTCTATATATATTCATAGACGATCTCCCTGTGATACCAATAATTTGGGCTAGAGCCTTTGCATTATCATAATTACCAAAGGTATTTACTCTCGCATTCAGATTAAAATTATACCTGGATTGGCATTCAATTGTTTTTCCATGGATTCTCAATGGCTAAGGAGAAATATTAACGCAGCAGCGCTCTGCTCCGATGGGCGCATTCACAGATTTGCGTGTGAAAATGTTGAAAATGTTGAACCTCTGTAATAGTTGATCATATGGAGGAAAACACTCGATTGCGTCTTCATAGAAAACTCCCGTCGCCGGAAGAGAAGTTTGATGGCAATCAGATGAAAGTTGAAGTCGCCAGCAATAAATTAGTCCCGAACTATACATATAGATATTATTATTAGTACTAATTTAGCCAGACAAATAAATTCTAAGGCTAAAGTCTTACAGCGCTAACACTACCGTGCATGCATTTTGAAGCAAAATAACCGAACATCCCGCCACTTCCGCGACTAGTGAACGTGTTTACCCAAAATTGCGACAACATCCGGAGGAGAGAAAATGGCACGTACTGATTGATCACACCGTACCGGCATTACAGAAATCGTGAGGGACCTCCAAAAAGATGAGTAAGACGTATCACCTCTTGAGGGAGGTTGTTTAACGCTACGTATTTTCAACGCGTCATCGGGTATCTTGAAATTAAGCACTTTGTAAAGCTAGCGTGACCACCATAAGTCGTAAGAAGCTATTTAGGAGACGGTTTGAATCCAAAAAAAAACAATGTCTTTCGTCGGACTTTACTTAGCGAAAGCTTTTCGGCGAAGTACTAAGATCGCAATAATGATGTTAATAGATAGGCAAGTCTCACTTTCGAAATACGGTCGCTGATCAAAAACGTGTACTGCACACCTTACAATTTAACAAAAGATTAAAAAATAGTCGTCCAAAGCAGCACATATATGAAGACCTCTACATATAACAAACAAGAAAGACGTGCTCTTGCCCTGCAGCGGCCGCTAAAGTATTGTCTGCCTATATCTGAACGCTACAAGAGTTTGCAAATAGCTTTGTTATTAATAGATCTGGTGTGTCGACCGTATTGATTAAATGTTAGATGAATATCTCGACCTGTAGATCGGTGTAGTAAGTTCTTGATAGCAATTTTTTTGAGATTTTCTTTAAGAGTTTGCAACTTTCCGTCCTATTCTAGATGAGAGAGTTTGCTCCTGTGGGTGAGCGCACGCATATCGCATCTCGTTTTAAAACTTAATTGTTGGAAATGTGTGAGCTAAAAAATAGTTAAAGAACAGTTTACTAAGCGCACAATAAATCCTTGCATATATAAGGGGCCTGATACAGGCCTTAAATATGCAGTAATGGAGTTATTTTGAAAATCAATCTTTTTTCTTGTGTTTTTTAAATTAATAGCCAAAAAACGAAATTAATAAATTAATGTAAAAACAAAGGTAAGACACACATACAAGCGTAAAAAAATGCTTTTTCTTTATATAAAAACTTGTTTTTACTTTTATTTATTTAGTTTCTTTTTTTTTCTGTTTAATAATTTTTCAGAGATGTTTAACAATAGAATTTAAAAAAAAAAAGG
>CCAG010019585.1:0-12135 GCA_001077435.1 Glossina morsitans morsitans | reverse complement strand
TTATCGTGGCTATATTTCATGGGCTGCTGCATCTATCGCATTTTATTGAACCGGACCCCGAGTACTTATTTACCGATCCTACCTTGGCAAATTGGCTTTTTGTAATCGGCGTTTTTGAAATTCTCTGGAGCGATTGCGTTTATCCAGTACATTACATGCCCTTGCCGCCCATCCTTCGAACTATTATGGAAATTATTGTCGCTCTCCTGCTGACTGAATTTGGAGTTATTTTCGTTTGGTATAAAATTGAAAATTTAACTTCCTATTTAACCAAATCGCTGCTACTAGCTATAGGATTACATCCAAAGGCTTATGCTGCATATGAATATTACATTTTGAGTACAGCGGCCACCCTTGTCTGTTTAGCATTCTTAACAGGTTTGAACGGAGTGTGTACAATCGGCAAAAATTTCATTTGCGAACGCGTGAATTCTCGCAAGCAATTATTGATCGCCACAAAGGTAAAGCCAATTAATAAGAGGTCACGAAAACCGAGCAGGAAGAGGAAACTTCGGGAAGATGATCTGTCCGATGATGAAGACTTTGTTGGATTTATAAATTCCCTTTGCTTTGGTGAATAATCTAAACAAACAAGAAGTTGAAATGCTGTAGATGTTGGGCAACAAAAAAAAATAAATAAATTGCTTCGCAAACCGAGAGCTGTTCTGCTTACGTAACGAATTTCTATTTTCTCAATTTATAAAAAAAAATTGTATTCAAAATCATAAATATATTTCTTAACTGGAGATTTTGTAATAATGGAGCTAATAATAAATTGCCTTTACCTGTGTAGTGTCATAAAATTGACGGATATTTCATAAGAGGGAATTACTTTAGTATTAGTGATTAATATCAAATTCAATTGCATTATTCCATCCCCTGGCTTCTAAGAAGAATACTAAAAATATGCCAGTTATAGCCATGAAATCTTATAAATACCCGCGACTACAGTTATAAATAGATTATCGTGATTAACGAGAAAAATGTAATCGCTGTCTGTCCGTCAAGATTATGTCTGTCAATGGCAACTGTGTCCTACTCAAAATCTTCGTTATGTGGAAAAAATTGGAATTTTCAAAATTTCCCGACAGAAGTGTGTAACGAGTCTTCTTGGGCAGGGTAAGCTCGGGGCTCCACCAGGACTCCTTCCAAGAAATTTATATAAAACTCGGACCTCCGGATTGGCGATTAATAGTTGCAAATTTCGATTTTTATTATTTACCAGCGATTTTTATTGAAAGAGATTAGCGTATAAAAAAAAAACCAGCTTGGTGATCCGACTTTCGCTTTTTTTTTTTTAACGTTTTTTTTTCTGCGTTTCGTACGGTTATTATATTCTTTCCGCGTTTTCCGTATCGCGAGATCTTCTGAAAATAAATGAAACACGTCGCGGGTCAGCAGTCAGCCTTGACCTACGGGGCCGCTTGTTCGTCCCTAATCGTTCCCCGTTGTAAGAGAGGGTGTCCATAAGTCCTTCAGGGATGACGGCTAAGCCAAACCTGTCATCCCCTATCCGTAAAGGTCAACAATCTTTTCAGTTATTCAGGGATGACGGCTAAGCCAAACCTGCCATCCCCTATCCGTAAAGGTCAGCAATCCTAGTAGTCATTCAGGGATGACGACTAAGCCAAACCTGCCATTCCCTATCCGTAAAAGTTAACAGTCTTATTAGTCATTCAGGGATGACGGCTAAGCCAAACCTGCCATCCCCTATCCGTAAGATCAGCAATCCTAATAGTCATTCAGAGATGACGGCTAAGCCAAACCTGCCATCCCCTATCCGTAAAGTCAAAAAAAAGAAAATTAAACTAACAGTCAACTGATAATGTAGTCCGTATTTACTTACCTTTTGGCTGCTGTAACACGACTCAAAGGCTGAGTGCGCTGCGACGCGCTCTTTTATAGTCGCGATCACCATTGCTGTCCCGTTACATATTGGCTGTTTGGTGTTACAACCTCAACACTTACTTGTATTTGTGTTATTACAATATTCTTATGCTATCGATTATCATGTGTGCTAGCTGAAGTCTGATCAAACATGTTTGCCTGCAACCATGTTATCATCTCAGCTTTTCTTGTATAAGTGTTTTTGTGCTATCCTTATGTATAACTTATTGTTAATACTACCAACTCGTATGATCGCTGGTGCTGGCTTAGGTACTCAATCGAATGATTTTATAAACCGTTAAGCATGCCTTCTCCTTTTTCTTCACAAACGTTTGCTTGTATGCCTAACTTATGCTTAGTTACGTATGTCTGCTTGCATCTACTAATACTACTTTAAATACCGAACCTTGCTCGTTTGTTGTTGGTGCTGGCTTGGGTATCAAATCGAATGGTTTTGTAAGTCGCAGAACCGTTACGCATGTTTTGATATGATGCGTATCATATCGACATGTATAATTGCAGTGTTTGCTTGTATGCATTTTTTTTCTATGCTTATCTTCTTACTATTGCTATTCTAGGTACCGAATCGTATGATTTGCTAAACCGTTAGACATGTCTTCATATGATATGCATCATATCAACATGCTTTACTTTTTTTTTTGTAATGTTTGTTTGCTTGCCTATCCTTATGCCTGTCTTATCAACATCTTCGATCTAGGTACCGAATCGTGTGATCTGCTAAACCGTTAAGTATGTTTTTTTTCTTTGTGCGAAACCACAAAGCTGTTAGGTTTGTGCTTTTGCAAAATGTGAGTGATCCAATAGCTTATTAAGCAATAGATTATTAAGGGTGAGTTATTGGCATGTTGCTTAACGGATTATAACTTGTTTCTCTACAATGTTTATATATCCTACTTATGTATACATTTTCTCCTTGGCCAATGTAAAGCCTTATGTATATGGTTCAAATGTATCCTACTTATGTATATCTTTATTTACCTATTTCTTTATGTTTATCAATAATAATTTTTGCGAGAGAAGGATGATATGTTGATGTAGGGAGAGCAGACACGTAAGGGGTATTTATTTTCTAGTGCGGAGGGGAAATTCAGACTGACTGTTATTAGGGTCTAAGGGTAGACATTTACACGGACGGATTTATTCTTTTAGTAAGGAAGCAAAACGCTTCCTTACAAGTGGCTAGTATTTCGACATTCTAAATTGGTATGGAAACTTTGGATTGGGTGGGGCAATTTTTGAACTATCTCTGATATAACGAAAACTGAAGTTCATACCACCAAAAGGTATAATTTCCAATGTCTCATGACAATAGTAGTTTAAAATATAAAAATTAATTTTACCAAATTTGGACCATCTCAACCTATTTTTTGGATCATACCCTAATAAGGATTTTCACGAAAATTGAGCAGGTCATGAAAATTGACCCATAATACCAATTTAAGATAACAAAATTCATTGCACAAAATTGGGACCACCGGCAGCTAATTTTGGATCCCACTCTATATAAGGATTTCGAAGAAAATTTTTGTGCTTTATGGCAGAGAAGGGTAAGTTTTAATATGTTATGATGAAAGCTGATCCGTAATATTAATATGGCGTACTTCGATTTTTAAATCCTACGCTATATAAGGATTTGCAAATAAATTTTTTTTTTTTTTAGGGCAGAAAAGTTTTATGTTTATTATGTTATAATGAAAATTGATCCATAGGTATGCTGAATATTGAATACGTACCACAATTTTTGGATCTCATAGACGCAAGCATTGCTCCGGAAAGCCTTTACTTGGAAACGGTTCCCATAATAGTAAGCTCCTATAAAAACAGGATATAATGGTTGTGTTCTATAACAAAAATTAGAATAGTGTTAGACAATGTGGTGTAGGTGTAGCGTATTTCATAGTCGGCTTAGGCCGTCAAGTAATATATCTCTGTTACTCAAATCAATAAACACAGCAGTCATGTGCAGTAAATATTTTTTATTGATTAAATAATTACGACGCTGTTATAAATAGCTCGCCATCGCTGAAATATTCGAATATCTTTCGTCTTCAAATGCGAAAGAGTTTTTTCCATTTGCATGTATACATACATATTTATTACTTACAATGTATATTACGCATCGAATATATACAATGGCACTTCAGCTATCATGTTCTCATCCTTTAAAGCCGCCAGTATATTTAAAGCAGTCATATGCGACATTTGAATGCGTGCCTCAATATCAGCACTTCCAATATGTGGCAGTATAACAATGTTATTTAGCTTTAATAGGGAATCACCTAATGGCAACAGTTCGGGTATAGTTACGTCGAGTTCGGCAGCCATTATCCGCTTCTCCTTCAAAGTCTCATATAAAGCCTGTTGATCAACTATACTTCCTCGGGCAGTGTTTATAAAAATGCAATTTCGTTTCATTTTGCTAAAAGCGCACTCGTCGAATATTCCCTGAGTGCTAGGTGTAAGGGAGCAACAAACAATAATGACGTCTGACTCAGACACCATCTCCTCAAAGGTTAGAAAACATGCTCTAACCTTTTCAGCAGCCTCCTGATGTTGACTGCGCGCAGTATATGTTATTTTCTTGGGTTTAAAGGGCAACAAACGTGCGGCAACTGCCCGACCGAATGCGGCCAAAACCGATTAGACCGACTTGACAGCTATTTAAACCTTGCCCACACATATAATTCGGACTCCATGACTTCCAACCACCGCTATAAACATCTTTGTCGGTTTCGAATAGACGGCCAACAATAGAGTCATAGTTAATTCCGCAGTAGCATCCGTTAGGACATCGGGTCACACGTATCCCAAGTTTTTTACATGCTTCCAAGTCGATAGGTTCATAACCCACCGAAAATGTAGCAATGCATTTAAGCTGTGGTCCTCCTCTTGTAATAACCTCGTTATCGATCTTGTCAACTAAAGTGCAATACAAAGCACTTTTTCCAGGGATTTGCTTTAACAATTCCTCTGAAGGCACCGGTTCACACTTATTCCAATCGCTAACATCAAAACTGAAAAGTTGTTATCAATTAATGTATTCTTGGATTTAAATATTCAAACTTATTGTCTTTTTAAAATATCCATGCCGATGGCTGCTACATCTGGTAGGGTAACGTACACGGATTCTTTCGCATTTGTCTTGTTAGAACAATCTCCGGAATTACAAAGTAACCTTTAAGTGATGAATGTTTAATGAATTTTTCTATATTAACTAAAGTGAACATAATTTTACGTGAAAACGCTATCAGGCGCTAATTGTCAAAATAAAGTTTGAATGTACATATGATTGAATATATAGCATGCATGGCATTATTGCAGGAATGCAAAAATTAGGTATAACTTGCTCTCGTCCGCCTTTACCGCCTTTTGTCTTCAGTAGTGCTAATTAGGAAAAAAATTAATTAATTATGCTAGAGAAAGGCAAAAGATAATACTAAGATCCCACCTACAATGGATCAATGAGAACAAAGCGGTTCTAGAGAAGCTTAATCCGAAAAGCCCCGTGGCAGGTAATACCAGCAACGTGCAAAGCTCAGCATGCGACACGCACAAGAAAGGATGTCTCAAAACAACTACATCTTATTGACGGTATGGTAATCTGTGGTTTCCTAGTACACCTCCTAAAAAAAAAAAATTGATGCATACTTATCTTTCCTCATCAAAACACCATAGTGGCAATATCATAACAGATACGTTCCACTCTTACGGAAATATACTCCAAACAGCAAACACCTCTGTCAATTCGTCATCTATTTTCTCGAGAGTCAATCAAAATAACTCATTTTAATAACAAGTAAGAACATTAGAGTCGGGCAAGTCCGACTATCAAATACCCTACATCACATTGGCTAACACGATACGTATTTATGGGGAAGGTGGGCCCAAAACGCAACCTAATGCAGTGCAAGTTGAATCCTTTCATATGACAGAATCCAAATATAGGCCGACTTGGTCCAAATTTTGCATACTTAATTTTTCATGTTAATCTATGTTATAATTTTCATCGTGAAGCATTGAAAATTATGCCTGTATGGCGTATGAACATCAGTTTTTGTTATATGAGAGAGAGTCCAAAAATTGCCCCAGCCGGTCCAAAATTTTCATACCATATTAAAATGCGCTACTAAATATTTTGAAAATTTCAAGTTTTTTCTATATAACGACTTTTCAGGACAGGGTGTTATATGGGGTGTGGTCGAAAATATGGACCGATCGGAACCATTTTCAATAGCGTTAGTTCTTGGCTCCAAAAAAAAACGTTCCTGCACCAAATTTCATCCAAAATATCCCAAAAATTGTGACTTCTAGCTTGAATACAAATTTACAACGACAGACATCAGACGACCTGACAAGCCTATATAAAATGTGGGTCTATTCCCCTTTGAAAATAAGAAAATTTGAAAATATTTATAATTGTAGAAAAAAAAAAGAAAAAACTATATTTTTATTCTGCTTTACTTTTACACTTTTATTCTGCTTTACTTTTCTTCCGTAGATATATTTGTCAAATATTTTCAAAATTTCGTATAAGTGAATCAAAAACAAGAAAATATAAGAAAATTTGGATTTATTTAAAATTGTAGTGATTTCTTATAAAAAAAACTATTTTTTTATTCTTCTTTTCTTTTACACTCTATCATTGTTTCGAAATTTTGTAATGAATAATGGTTTCAATCGGTATTATAATTTTCGTGGCTGTATTTCATGTGGTGTTGCGTCTCTCGCTGTTTATTGAACCGAATACCACGTATTGCTTTACCGATCCTACCTTGGCCAGTTGGATCTTTGTAATCGGTGTTCTTGAAATTCTCTGGAGTATTTGCGTTTATCCAATGCGTTTTATACAGCTGCCGACCGCTCTTCAAATCATTATCGAAATTCTTGTCGCTCTACTACTAACCGAATTTGGCGCCACTGTCGTATGGTGTCATGTGGACAATTTATCTTGTTACTTAACCAAATCGCTGCTACTTGCTATAGGAATGGATCCAAAGACTTATGCTGCATATGAAGATTATATTTTGGGTACAGCTACCACCCTTGTCGGTGTAGCATTCTTAATAGGTGTAGCAAAAAATACACATCACTTGGATGGCATGCGTGATAGCGGCAAACACTTAATTTGTAAATTGCAAAACTCTATTATGGAGCTAACAAAAGCCCCAACGGTAAAGGAAATCAATAACGAATCAAGAAAACCGAACAGAAGGAGGAAACTTAGGGAAGAAAATCTATCCGATGATGAAGAATTTGTTGGATTCATAAATTCCCTTAGCTTCAGCGATTGGTCTAAACAAAAAAGAAATTGAAATACCGTATATTTTGCGCAACGCGTGCAGTTAGCAAATAGTATTTAATGGCTTTAATGCTTAAAAGACATACGAATTCCTAGCTTGTCAGTTAAAAAAAAAAATTGTATTAAAAATCCTAAAAATATTTCTTATGTAAATTTGAAATAAAATTGAAATAATGAATCTAGTAATAAATTCATTTTATCTGTACAGTGTCATGAAATTGACGGGATTTTCATACGAGGGAATTACTTTAATATTAGTATTTAATATTAAATTGAATTCCAGTATTCCGACCCCTGACTTCTAGGACGAATACTAAAGGTATGCTTGCTATGGCCATGACTTATGGGAGGCGGCAATAATATATCTCCATTTTGGGTGTGTTAGATGGAAATCTTACAATTTTACGACGGCAGTTATAAAATGAAGATTCTCGTGATTGCCGAGAAAAATGGATCCGCTCGCTTCTTGCTTTGCACATCTCTCTGTCAACGACAACTGCTATCTTGAATCTTGATCCGCTCGCTTCTTGCTTTGCACATCTCTCTGCCAACGACAACTGCTATCTTGAAACTATATCTACAGGGAGCAACCTTGATCATAAGAGGAATGATCAGAAAAGATTTAAGATCGAGAAATATCATATATCCCCGCAATGATTAGGTTACATGGAATTCTTACAAATTTCGATAAAATCAACAAAAAAATGTCGTGATTATCTAAACAAATGGAATTACTTTTGTGCGTCTTTGCTTCAAGTTTCCTTCGACGACTGCATTTTTGAAGCTGCATCTAACCTTGACTTTGGGGAGAGAGATTGTAAAAGATTTAAGGGCAAGTTTTGCAGTTCCAATTGCGATTTCAACAAACATATATATTCATACGAGCACTTAGTAAATGCAATGATTACCGAGAAGAATGGATGTCTCTCTGTCAGTTACAAAAGAGAATTGCGTTCTTGAAGCGATGCCAACGAGGAACAAACTTTGTTCTGCACTTTTTCTAATCAAACGTTTTAAAACCAAGTTTCGTTGTTCTAACCGTAATTCCAAGCACCGTTTACGAGGTATTATTAAATAAATCTTCATTCGTAAATTTTTAATCATGTTAATTAAAAAAGACACCGGTTTGAAACCAGTTACAAATAAAGTTCCTTAATATAATATATAAAATTTGGACATGTTGCAATTTGATATCTGGAGCTTTTCTGACGGTTCTCACAAAGAAATCAAATCCGCATAGACCTGTTAAAAAAGTTCATAAATTCTAACGCTGTTTCTATGATCTGTATCGAAGCGCAATTTTCAAGATTTAGAAAATATATATAAAATGTCAAGTAAAAACTCTATAATTGGACAGAGCCCAGCATTAAAAATCGCTCTCAAATTGCTTAATGCGGTTATTCGTACAAAGATTTTTCAAAATAAGAAGTTATATGGAAAGTGGTCGCAAAACTTTTTTAATAGCGTTCCTCCTTCTTCGTTAAAATAGCTGCAGATCGAAGGCTGATAAGTTAATCAACATGCCCAATAATTTTTATTGATCTTCTTATTAACTAATGGAGATCTAAAATATGCTAAAATATACTGTAAGGGTCGCGTCTTCGCTAAAAATCTTTATTAAGGTATGATTTATCGCGAAATAAACATGCAACAATCATGCAAGCATGAAACAAACTGAACTTCTAATTACGAACACAAAACCAAACAAGTAGGAACTTTGTGGTCTGGCAAGGCTGGCCATTAAATACCCCACACCACGCTGTCGAACACAATTCTTATTTTTATTATAGAGCACGAAAGACAAAACGCGGAGATACGATTTTACCTCCTTACAGTATGCATCTATTTCATGGGCCCCGATGACCATTGAGTCCGTTATTACAGCTTGTGAATTTTCCATTAATTTTGATCATGATAAAGTAATGCGAAATACCAGTGCAAAACATCAACCAATACCGAAGGAAAACGTCTGTCCCATTAAGGCAATAGCCATAATCCGTGTCGGGGATGTCGTTTGTTGGGAAACTCCTCCTGCACCACTTGCTGTCCCCAAGCGTCCTATTATCTCCTATACCGGTAAGGAGTAATATAAAAACAATGGTACTGCTTGTCCCTCAGGAGGGACTTGTTGATTTCAACCTCTCCAAACCCCTGTCCGAGTCAGTGTCCGACCCCGTCTGTTACGATTGGCACGAATGTAACTTGCCCATTAACAATAGAAGTGCCTTCTTTATCGATCTAAGCATCGGCACTTAATGCAGACGGTTCTCAGTCCTCGAACTCTTTGCATGCACTTGCCAATGAAGAATCACTTTCCTTTCTGAAGGAAAGATGTCGCAATTTGGATAGCTCTTGTGGATTCCTTTCGCCGTTTGTTAGGCGTAGTTTTAGTATCGGTGCCCTCGAGGAAAGCAATCTTTCTATCAAAGCCTAATTCGTCCGCTCAAAGTCAGGTTATCAATTTTCATATAATAGAGCGTGTTCCTGATCTTGACAACAATAGGATATCGGTTTTAAATTGAAGTCGGAGCAGGAGAGGAGTATTGCGCCTTTCGCCTAGAAAATATTTGAGCACTATCCTATATAAGATTTCCTGGCCTGACCAGACCTTAATGAAGGAGTTTATCCATAGATTAAGGGGTCCGACGGATAAGCACAGAGGCGATCCGGCAATGAGGGGCTCGAAAACCTCAACTGTGATTCCTAGAGTTGCTACGCTTTCAAAAAACTAATGTGTCAGTTCTCTATCATTTGCCAAAATTCTAGACGCTTAAACTTTAAGCTAAGAAAAGTTTAGCTTAGTTGCTCAAGCCATGATTTTTCTGTATCAGCATTTACGGAGACTTGGCTAAAGCCTGAAACGTATAGCTCGGAGCTCTTTCCCTTTTGTGAGTACGTGTTTAAGAAGGACAGCTCAAATAAGATTGGGGGTGGCGTCCTCATAGCTGTATCGGCTTAGCTGTCTTTCTACAATGTCCTTTCGACTCCTCTGCTTCTTTGGATATTGAATTTATTGCCGTTTGGGTGAAAGCTCCATAAAGAAATGTTTTTATTACTTGCTCCTACACTGTCTCACTTATTCGCGTAGTGGTGGATAGCATGAAGCGACCGGATGCAATTATTGTGCTTGGTGACGTTAACTTGCCTAACGTCTGCTGGCGTCCTAAAAGTGATACTTGCTGGCTGACACCCAATGAATTTCCGGAAAGACTTAAGGAATTTATAGATGACATTTCTGAGTTAGGCCTCATGCAGCGAAATGATAAACCTAATATAAATGATGGATCCTGAACGGAATATTTTCTAAAGTTTGCTTTTCGTCTTACCTGAGGATTCCCAGCACCACGGCGGTGAAGCTCAACCTGCCTGGCCTGTTCCTGATCTTTCAGGAACTGATTGAACCGAACTGATTTCAGCCTTTTTAAAAGATTGGTAGTGGGTATTAATCTAGATCAACCCCTGGTAGACATAGATGTTTTGGTTTCCTTGTTTTATAAAAGCGCAAATGATGACAATTTTCCTCTTCTAAAGTGATATGCGCATACACAGCCTGGTTTCATCCTAAGTTAATGTGACTGAACAATACTAAGGGTGGATTGTTCAAAAAAAGTGGCGCATCACTTGACATATGCCAGGTACTCTGCAATTTCTCTTAATTCAGTAGAGAATATTATGGTTATGGGTACTTGCTTAAGATTAAATCTTCTCTTATCCGTAACCCGAATCGTTTCAATTCTAAGAGAAAGGTCACTGCATTTGCAGTTGCTTACGTCTCTAATGACTTTACAACTTCGGATGAAGCTGGGGTTTCAAACTTGTTCGCTAATTTCTTTTAACGTAATTTCATCTCTAGCCCTCCTGTCCATATCCATATCAGCTAAACAAATGCATGTCCAACCCAAGAATAGAATTATGATTAATGATTAAATCTTCCAATGACCAAGATCCTCCAAGTTTAGTTGCAGACCGGGCTCGCATGGCCTTCCCTCGGGCGTTTTCAAATACTGGGCAGATGAAGTGCATCTTTATTGGATTATTGCATTCATTTTCAATCAATCAAAGCTCCACCTACCTTAAGTCCTTCTTTATGTTACATATGACCGGCGCAAACTTAACATACCCTGTACCATAAGTGGTGTGGGATATAACTACGATTTAAATTTTTTCAATATTATTCGATAAATACAATTCCAATATATTTCAAAACCAATCAGAAAATATAATTTCTATTCCAGACAATACATTCCATCTATAGATATATTTGTCAATTATTTTTAAAATTTCGTATAAGTGAATTAAAAAACAAAAAGAAAATAAGAAAATTTGAAAACGTTTATAATTGTATGAAAAAAAAAAAGAAACTGTACTTTTATTCTGCTTTACTTTTACACTCGCATCATTGTTTCGAGAGTTCATCATAAATAATGGTTTTAAATATTGTTATCGTGGCTATATTTCATGGGCTGCTGCATCTATCGCATTTTATTGAACCGGACCCCGAGTACTTATTTACCGATCCTACCTTGGCCAATTGGCTTTTTGTAATCGGCGTTTTTGAAATTCTCTGGAGCGATTGCGTTTATCCAGTACATTACATGCCCTTGCCGCCCATCCTTCGAACTATTATGGAAATTATTGTCGCTCTCCTGCTGACTGAATTTGGAGTTATTTTCGTTTGGTATAAAATTGAAAATTTAACTTCCTATTTAACCAAATCGCTGCTACTAGCTATAGGATTACATCCAAAGGCTTATGCTGCATATGAATATTACATTTTGAGTACAGCGGCCACCCTTGTCTGTTTAGCATTCTTAACAGGTTTGAACGGCGTGTGTACAATCGGCAAAAATTTAATTTGCGAACGCGTGAACTCTCGCAAGCAATTATTGATCGCCACAAAGGTAAAGCCAATTAATAAGAGGTCACGA
>CCAG010019583.1:0-15701 GCA_001077435.1 Glossina morsitans morsitans | reverse complement strand
TTGACACACTTGTGCGAGAAGCTTGAGCGACATGCCCTGTTTGGTTACTAGTATTCACATTCGAACAGCAGGGAGGGGAAGCGGGCTTACTTTGCACTTTCTTGTTATTATTTTTAGGTGATGGCGTCTGATTCAAACAAACGACGGGACCGGGAGAAGATTCCCTTGCAACCTCGGCATAGCTTAAGACCGACGGACTTGCCGACTTGTTCGTAACAATTTTATTATCGACTAAATCGACAGTGTCGGAAACGATGACTTTCGACGTGGTGTTAGAAGCACTACTACTAGAGGGGATCATAGGAGACGTCCCTACGCTACGAGTAGCTATTTTAGAGGCCTGGGAAGGAGATGAGTGCTCACTATAGCGACACTCATCAAACCTAGACTTAATTTCCTCAAACATTTTCCACATGGAGCCGAGATTTTTACTTAATTTTGAAAAATCATTTTTCGTCTCCGTGAAGAGTCTATAGAAGTCAATGTCCCGCTTTCTACAATCGGGACATGACCAACGTAATCCTTTGGAAGGATCAATGACTGCGTCAGCAGCACGGCCTATAATGCCGGCACACTTTGCATGCCCAAAGCGATCGCAAAGCCAGCACGTAATGAACCTATCAGATTCAGGTCCAGATTTGGCACGACATGAAGTATATAGACACTCCATGTCAAGTCAAGAAGATAGAGATTATGAGAAAAAAGAAGAAAAAACCAAATCAAGCGGAACACTAACTGAATTTTTCTAAAAATTTAAGAAAATTTCTCCGTTACGTTGACACTGTAACAAGAGAAAACGAGAATAAGACAAAACAAATCCAACTAGATTATAAAAAAGAGAGAAAACCAAATCACCGCAATTTTCTCATAGGTTAAACGGTAAATAAAGAGAAGAGAAAAACTATAATAGCACCAAAAGAAAAATAAACACGAAAGAGATCTATTATAAAAAACACTTGTGCTGAATGCAAGAACCAAAAAATGAAAAACATCAAAATTTTAATATAAATTAAGACAATTAAAATTCCTTTTTAAAATTCTTACACCTTTTAACTTTATGCCTTTATAATAATATGCCTTTTTTAAAAAAAATGCGAATAATTACGCGCAAAAAGAAAATAGAGATTAAACAATGCGCTACTCTTTACAGAAAAGAACGAAGCAAACACGCCGCGATCAGTTGCCAAAAAAGGCCGAAAACGATATTGGGGCGCTAAAACGTTTTGGCCGTTGTTAAAGTTGGCGCGTCTCCAACACTGCTACAGGCTAATACGGACTGACCTTCTGTACCAATAAATCTAATTTTAATAATTAATGTGACGGTATATCGCTAACAGATACAAAAATTAATTTACTGTTTTGTTTCAGATTTGCACATAATTCCGAATTCCAAATTTAAAATTAAAAAAAAAAACATGTGAATAATACTAACAAGTCACACGTCTGAAAATGAGAATATAGATAGAAATGAAAGCATACAATGACAAACATACAAACTTCTTGCTGATAGCATCTTTGTAATTTACGCACTTTCTCACACCTAACGTCTTTCCCCTGCTTCACTACGAATTCTTCTTATTCTTCTGTCTGTAGCTTGGCTGAATGCATTTTATGAATGCTTCGATCTCTTGTAACTCTGTTGTCTTAGTCTCTCTTCTTGTATATTTGTGTCGTGTGCTTGCTAGTACGCCTAATAAGTCAAAAAAAAATTTAAGTAAATAAAATCTATTAAGAATTTTTGATATTCTGTGGTTTGTGTCCTAAACTACAATCTTTTTTTTATTAAAGTACATTTGTATCCTTTATATGCAATATTAAAAAAATTTCAATCGTTGGTGGCTTGATCTTGAGACAATATTTCCAAACCAGTCGTCTCACATGAACTTTTCATAAACGATAATACAGGCAAACAATCGAATTGAAATTTTACAAGTTGAAAGTCATTGTTGTTGTTGCCGATAATGACCACTTCTGTTACTGCGTGGTGTGAATTTTTATGAATTGACAGAAGGATTAATTTAGTTTCTTGTTTTGTATTAATTTATGCGAAAGTACTACTTCATTTACAACTTACAAGTACCAAAAAAAAAAAAATAAAAAATTACTATAATAATAAAAAGAAAAGAAACTGAAAAAATCTAATTAAACTTTTAGTAAAAGTTGTCGCCGGTACTAAAATAACGTAAAAGCCTATATATCGCACACTTACATCTTTATTTATTTTGGGGCCAACAACGCCTTGTTTATCATTGTGAAAATGACCCGAATTTTGGTTTGGCGTAAGTTATATAAAATATTTCCTAAAGTTGTGTGGAACTTTCTGTTTACGAGCCACGGTATGAGGGAGAAATTTTCATTTCTGGTGCCCATTCATTATTGCTGCTGCTTTTGTGATTTTTGTTGACGCTGCAACCGAAGTAATGCATCAGTTTCATCTTAACCAGCCAGCGACCGCTTGCTTTTGGTGAAGCAAACTGTAGAACAAGTTTTATATGTCACGGTTTTTATACAATTTTTCTGACTATTTCAATTCCCACTGTCTTTCTTGGTGTGTTATAAGAAAGAAACTTAAAATCTTTAAATATTCCCGATCAGTTGTGTTTAAAAACGCACATGTAGACGTGAACCTCGGCCGAATTTTTATGCACATTTCCATTGAAAATTTTATATCACATATACTCGGTCGTGAAATTCTCTTTTATTACCATCCATCCATTTATTTATAAATTCTACAGGCTTTTATATGTTCGTTCGTTCTTTCGTCAGCTCGGTTTTTTTTTTTTTTGTTAGGAAGCAATGCTTACATATTGAGAGCATAAACTTATTTAACGAAATGAATGAAAGCAAACTTATTGAGGTCAGTTTGCAATGTAAACAACAAACAACGCACACAACAAGAAATACATCGTGATATGTCGGCTAGGCTCAAAAGAAGAAAATGAGAGCGAAAAAAGCCAGAGCAATTTTAATACCACTTTTTGCGAGTTTGAATGGTTTAACAAAACATTACATATTTTGTAAGCGTAATAAGAAAAAAACTTTCCGAAACAAAGGAAACGATAATACATGAAAACAAGCAGGGAAATCATATTCCGCTCTGCCCGGACCTTTCACATCGACTTTTATCTTAAAAAAACTAAGTTTAGGTGGTTCATAATATTAGACCGGCCCGGTTGATTTTTTCTATTTTTTACAAGTACTACGGAGTTATCAGTATAATATGCAAATTGTACAGTTTAATATTATCTCGGAATATATGCTCCTCCTGCGTATTGAAGTGCTCGTTACAAAAGGAGTGAATTGGTTAATATACGTACTGTCTTCGATGGTGAATACGTAGATATTAATAAACCCCCCAAATAACGTATGCATATACTCGGCGCAAGTTTAAAATTAATCTGTTAGAATAGTATAGACGAAATTGTGGGGATTAATAACAGTTCTAAGATTGATGGTTTAGACGACAGAATCCGAAGAAATAACTGACCTGCGGCCATAGCAAAGCAAAATTTCACGGGTTGCAGTGAAAGTGTTACTTTATGGAACAGTAGCCTTCGTCTTTGATTTAGTCTGTTGAAGGGTCAATTTTTTACAGCCGGAATTACTTTGGATACCGCAGAATGATCATATCCTAGTCGGTTCGAAGCTCTAAAAAATGCATTAAGGGAATTTTATGATTCATCTATGTGACAAAAAACCTTCAGCAGTTTTACTTGAAATGCACCAACTATCTTCCATAAAAGTATCAGATGATCCGCTGAAATCTTTATGGTTTCAAAGGTTACCGTCGACGATTACAGCCATTATGTCAGTCAGCTCACATAACTTAGACACACTCTTGATTTTGGCAGACAACGTTAATAACCAGTTAGACGGTCCTTCAGCAAGCACAGTGATCTCGGCAAATGAAATGCTTTGTAATATCAAAGCTTCCACAAAGTTGTGGAAGCGTACGAAATTAAAACAGAAGCCGAAGCATCGGAACGATTATGTTGGTATCATTTCAAGTTTGGTGTCGAGCACCATGCAATTATCAAACGGAAAACAATTAAATGCTTCACCCAAGGTCACGAAGGAAACAGAACATTTTGAATTGCTCGTTGACCTCAAAAGAAAACGCCTTATTGATAGCATAACCAAAGTTAAGCAACTTGTTTCATGTCAATCAAGAACAATATTTCCTCAGTTCACACACATTCAGTGGCTCATCACATTGAAACATCGGAACCTCCCTTTCATCGTAAATCGCACAGATTGCCTCTTGAAAAACTAAAATAACACAAATAAAATTTAATTATATGATGCAATTAAGTATAGGTCGTCCATTGGATAGTAACTGGGCAAAACCTTTACAGCTTGTTCCAAAATCTAGCAACGAATGACGTCCAAACAGTGACTACAGTCACCGATTCCAGATATATACCCTTTATACAATCTTTACACTATTTTTCAGCTAATTTACATGGCAAGAATGCTACATGAAGTCCAAAAAGGCCTCGACTTTTATTATGCCTACATTGACGATACTGTTACCGCTTCTGCAAATTTGGCAGAGCATAAAAACCACCTAAAAATAGTCTTTGGTCTATTAAGGCCTTACGGCTTAACAATAAACATTGCAAAGTGCGCATTTGGGAAAATTGAACTATCTTTCCTAGGATATTTGATAACATCAAAAGGACTCTTACCAATTTCGTGATCTTATTCATTTTAATCGAAAGTTCACCGCCAAAGCAGCCGAGACACAAGCTCTTCTTCACGATTTAAAAATAAGTCAAAAGAAAAGTGATAAGCCAAAAACGCATTCGATTGTTGTAAAAATCAACTTGTCATTTGTTCATTTCTAGCCTATTCGATAGAAGGATCGCCCCTATCATTTTGTATTTTGGTATGGGAGCAGTTTTACAACAATACATTAATGATTATTGCTTAGACTATCGAGGACCGCAAGCAATGTATTCTGGTCGCAAGCATTTCCAGTACTTCTTGAAAGGCCGCACGTTTAACATCTATACTGATCTTACGTTTGCTTTCTGCCAAGAAATTGGACAAAGCTTTCCCAAAGTAAATACGTTAATTGGAGTATATTGGACAAAACAGTTCCGACTTTAGATACGAGAAAGGAAAAAAAGATGTAACAGTTGATCTTGTCTTACGAATTGAGACTATTTCTATGCCAAGCAGTATTGAATATGACTCACTAACAAGAGATAAAGAATCTGATGAAGAATTAGAAAATTTACTTCAATCCTCATCACACGCCCTTTTGAAGAAGATCAAATTATCAAATTCAAATCCGGAACTTCTTTGTGATCGCTCCACATCTGTTATACATCCATTCGTGACGCAAAAATTTCGCAAAGATATATTTGATATTATACATAACTTCACACATCCTAGTTCAATCAAAATGATCACCAAACGTTTCACGTGGCCACCAATGAAGGCAGACATAGCAAAATAGATTAAATTTTGCATGTCCTGTCAGAAATCGAAAATGGGAGACATACCAAAACGCCTATTGGTAGCGCAGAAATACCTGGGGAAACTTTTAAACACATGAGCATAGATACGACTAGTGCACGACCTTCCTCAAAAAATTACAGATATTGTCTTTCAAGTACTGACAGATTTGCAAGACGGCAGCTAGCCATACATTTGGAAAATATTACTGCTATGTCTGTTGCTAACGCTTTCCTCCATGGTTGGATTTCTAGATTTAATTTACCAACCCAAATTATATCCGATCAAGTCAGACAGTTTGAATCTTCTTAATTCCGAGGATTCCCTAAAGTGTTCGATTCCATAGTCGCCCTTACAACGTCATATCACCCTCAAAATTGAAAGATGGCATCGAGCTTTGAAAAAGGTTACTAAATGCCCAACCGATACAAAATTGACTGTTAATACTTGGACTTCCCAATTCAGTAAACGCTGATAGTGGTTATGTAGTTGGTGAGTTAGTTTATGGTGCAACTGGTCCTTGTCAATTCTGCTGCTGAAAATACTTACCCGACAAATAATGGCTATGTAGAAACATTTTGCGACAATATGTAAAACATTTAAGATTGCAGAGCAAGTCGACACGCAAATACATCTTGGCATAATCCTCAAGGTATGTTCCTACGTGTTTTTAATGAACGATTGAAGCATTTATAACGGCCTTATACTGGACCTTACCGTGGAACTACATGAAAACCGCGAAGGAATCAATCGTCGGCAAAGGTATACTTTTCAAGCTAAGTTATAATTTGGCGGCCCCCGGGAGGGGTTGGGGGGTACAATGGGGATTAATGAAAGTTTTAAGCTTTTTGGCAGCTTTGTGAAGGCACATTTAGATTGCAAGGAAAGTTGATACGCCTGCAGAAAGTTAGCACCTTTCTTTGTTATACGATATATAATATCTTTTTGATAAATTTAAGCGAGCAGGTATGCGGTAAAAATGCAAATGAAGCATGAATATAAAAAGAAAAAAGTATAATTCCCATCAATTTGAGGTAAAAACGAACGTTAAGACAGAAGTGTAAAGTTGTCACCCAAATATTTAGCGTGTTACTCAAATTCTTTGGTTATATTTATCGTCTCTAATTAGCTACGCTATCAAGAGGATTCACACTCTTAGTCAGCATGAGTGTTTAAGAGGCACATCGACCGCCACGAATTTTACCGACTTCGCTTGTTGTGCATCACACACCTTCTCTAAAAACACACAAACATGCAAATGGATATTATCTGCACTGAACCTTTCGACAGAATTAACCACAAATTATTTTTGAAGAAATTATATGGCCTGGTACTTCTACCAAAATTAGTTAATTGACTATCTTATTAACTTGACGGTAAATCTTTAAAGATATTTTGTACCTCATCTGACGTTGACGAGATTACCGTCACTGCAGATAGTCACTTAGGACCTATTCTATTTATTCTATACATTGGTGCTCTCCAATCAACAGTTAAGTATTTTTATACTTTGATGTACATTGATGACGTTAAACTATTCTCGTCGTCTAACTCGGAATCTGACTCACATCTCCTCCAATTTAATTTATTTAGCATCATGAAGCTAATTCAATTGTATGACATTAAATAAAACCAAGTAAGAAAATTATATTCGGTCGTGACCGAATCTTTTATATCCCTCGACGTTATCCTAAAAAAGACAAAAAAGTAAAAGAACTAAATTTTTGTGGTCTATTGTATGAAGTGGGTGCGACTGGTTTTTCTATTTTCAGTGTAAAAGTTTTTGTCGCATATCCGTGTGGACGTTGTAAGCGCGTGCTTGGAAAAGTTTAAGTCACTTGCAAATTCTTTTGCAAATTTGTAGGAGACGTCTGCATGTTCGCTAACGGAAGAATGCCCACCACAAATACTACAAAGTTGCGCAGACTGACAGATGGACAGACGAACAAACGGATATGTTTAGGTGCATTCCAAATTTGAAGCTGTGGAAGAATTTACATACTTCGAGGGGTTTTTGAAGCTTTTCTGCGCCTTAAAAGAGTATTAAAAAAAAAAGTTTTTTTTTTTTGATACACGACAATATTGAGTAGGCGTGGTCAATTATTTTCATTTTTGTACAGGTGCTACAGCATCGCCCGTAGAATATGCGTTAAAATTTTTGTACATTTATCCGCCATAGTTTGTGAGTAACAAGCAGAGGCCAATTTTTTTAAACTTTTTGAAAAACAGAGACGTTCTGAGTTTATGTAGTGCCGTAACGTGTCCAACCGATTTGGCCGATTTTCAGTACCAATCTGCGTGCAAGAATTTCCCTTTCTTCTTCCAAACTTAAGTCGATAGAATGTTTACAACAATACACAGACGAACTTGCTTACTTCGATCCAGAATTTGATGCTGATCAAGAATATATATTCTTTCTGGGGTCTCTGATGCTTGCTTGGGTGCTTTGCAAACTTTCTGACAAAGTGAGTTTAGCCCTCATCCTTCGGTGATAGGTTAAAAAGGCAGGACAAAAAAATATTCACTTTACCAGTTTCTTAATTAGTAATAAGTTTAATGAAGATGTGCGTGCAAGCATCCTTTTTGGATTGTTACAGCGCAGGATTTATATTGCAAATGCACCGTTCGATGTAAATTTGTTCATTGCATTCACAAAAATACAAACACCTTACTTACTTGCGCTCGAAATGTATAAAAAAAACCTACTAGTTTTTTTTAATAAAATAATAGTTCACTGACAGCTATGTTCAATTTTGATGCTGGATGGCAGTAGTACGGCAGTTCTCGAGCAGCGAATAGAGTTAAAATTTCATACGTTTAACCAACTATCGTGGATAAATGCGGTAAAAATTTTATAGGAAGGATTCAGAAATTTAGCTTTGTAAAAAAAGCTACTACTATTACAATATATGAAATATTAAAAAAAAATTATAAAATATATATTATAAAATGGTTGGAAACAGCGGCAACAATCTTTGCCTATTTTAATGACAATTTGCTTACAGCTACCAAAAATGTTAAATTCGAACGTGCTTTCCTAAAATTTTGTAAATTTTCTTTAATATACATATAACCAAAGAAAAAGAACAATTTTTTTCAACTTTCAATTAATCAAACATTTTGAACTTCTCCGCGCATTCTACTTCTACTTGATACAACTAAATAGAAGTAACTAAACAATTCAGGAAATATGAGAAAGACACTAAAAAACTATTGAACCAAATCTCTTATGTCGATTAGTTCGATATTTGTACAATAGTTGGTTGGGTAATATAATACATAGGTAAATAGTTTCAAACACGCATACATCCACAAACGCAAGCTGTCAGTACACTAAGATAAAATGTTTTGCATAAATTTTGTTTTATTCGTATATTCTTATATCATGCAGAAATTGTCAATACTAGTAAATCCGTTCATGCTTTAAGCTCTATAAATTATCCATAAGAGAAGTCGAGTGCGGGAGTATAAAATTAAGCTTTTCTATCTCCATTTATCGGGTTGTGTGTCAAAGCTGTCTAAATTGACATTTCTTATCATAGTGATGCTCACAACTCCTCCAGCAATGCATGTTTGTTTTGTTGGGAGTAGAGGTGGAGAACAACATATAAAGTGCACAAAGAAGACACTTGTCTTTCAGATTTTTTCTCCTGTGAGCTGCTCAAACAGAAAATTTTCTACAATTTGGAATGATTGTGCGTTTGTATGAACATGAGTAAACACAGAGATAGTCTGTATACATGCACTACGCGTATACTTATTTATGAAGTATTAGCGAAAACTGAATATGTATTTAGAATGAATTTGCTGAAATGAACGATTTTATTACTCTACTTATTTAATTTTGAACAACTTTTTTTACCTTACTTAATCGGTGACCAATTGCACGAACAAGGCTTCCATTTCTAAAAGTGAATTCTTCTATGGATAGCGAAAAGTCTTGTTGGACTTTCGACGTAGATTTCATATTTTGCCTACAAGTTGAAAGACGTGTTCACTAACGAACTACGACGATGACTTATATACAATTCAATATACACAATACTCTTATACACAATTCAATAATACAATCTCTTGATCGCTACAGATTTACGTCATTGTTATGTTCTCCATAAGAAGAGGAACAATCACTTAAAACTAATCTATAAATTTTTCGAAAACGTAAGTTTTCAAAAAGTAATTTTAATTAAATGAAAACTGTTTATGAAATTACATTGTGAAACAATTATATCTAAGAAAATTTTCATATCGAGTAAATAAACATTTTCTACATTTCTTGTTTTCAAACTAGAAGATCGTTTCTCTTACGTAAAACCTCTCTAAATCTATTCAAAGAAGCTAATGAAGAGTTCAACTTATGTGATTGCAATACTTTCTTCAGGCATCATCCTCTTTTAAAAATAAGAAACGCTGTTGTACACGACATTTTCTTCTTTTTTATTTTTATTTTATATTTTTAGAAACACTACCGCCTACAATAAATTTGAAAAATTATTTAATAGTAATTAGAAAATTTATTGGATTACAACTGGCTTTTATTATCGGGAAATGGCTGAGCATATGGATTTTATACATGATGAATATTTATCGGATAATATGGTTTTTGTTTTATTTAGTTCAATGTAAATGCATCTTAATAGACTTCTTTTGAATGTTTTTCTTCCTATTTTTATGTGTGTATATTTTCTTCATTATTTTAGTTTAATGGTTAATAATCCTTTGCTGTTACTAAAAATATTAGCATTTCATGTAGAATGCATAGTTAAGGCATATGCTGAGAGTTTTCTCGAAATTGTTGACCGCGATCAGAATAAAATACCAGCTGAAGAAATGCTTACGTGTAACTAAATTCAAAAACATAAATTACTTGCATTTAACATTCTTTGGTTTATTTTCATTAATCTACTACTACTTAGATATCCTGAATGCTACGACCAAATATTTTTTGTTTATTTTATTATTTTTTTATTTTATATGTATTTTTTCTCAAACACATTCTGTGAGGTTTTGCTCATTTTTAGAGACTCTACGTTTGATTTTTACAAATTCTGAGAGAGAAGGCTTATATGGGAAGAAATTTATTTCAGCTTTTGTTTACTTCTATCAAAACACATATGTATTTTTTCTCATACACATTAATATATCTGTTCCTAACGGTTGATAATTGCGATTCGTGAAGACTACCTTTTTTACGAATTTTATTAACAATTGCTAAATCGCACATTTTTTGAAAGTCTGCTACATTATCAAACGACACTCATTATGAGAACAGACTCTTTTAATAGGCACATACAGATGAATCAACGGTTAGGAAGGACCATTTTAAAATGTAGAAAAGTTTCTAAGGATAAAAGTTTACATAACATATTGATTCGGAATATTGCTACTTCAAGTGAATTTCGAAGCAAGCTAATTGGCCAGCTCTTAAGAAAACTCTGCATTCCATAGCAATAAATAATTTCCAAGCGTACACCTAAGTCATTATTTTTTAATCATTTATGTACCTGTTTCTTGCACAAACAAATGATAATCGCATCAGCCATTTAATACTTACTCATTATGGGGAATATCCTCGTCCTGCTCGCCGGAAACAGTAAGCATATGCCATTCGAGGAGTACAGCTCCCAAGCACAGAGTGAGAATATAAAACTGTTTACGTTCCATAATAGCGGATAATAAAGATTGGACTGGTGACGAAAGTAATGAGACCAACAACAACAACTGCAAATGTCGACGATGGCATCAAACGAAATCAATTATCGTGCTTTTATGGTCGTTGGTGATTTTGTTTTTTATTGATTGTTTCTTTTATTTCATTATTTTTCGTTTTTAATCTTTTTGTTGCTTTTTTGTTGAATTACTATCGTATTTGTTATTGCCTTTTATTCCAGTCTTTACAAAATAGTATTACCAACCAGCCTGAATGCTCTTATATGCATGTGTGTGTGTATTATCGTAATGTGTTGCGACAACTGACTGTGTATGATTACGACCGAGCACGTGTATAGTGAAATGCATAACGCAACCAAGTCGTATGTTGACTGTACGACTGAGAAACATATTCGGCCACAAATTAAGAGTTTGATGTTGTGCCGACCAACATAATGACAAAACGAAGCAAAGCTGAGAAAAAGGAACCCTGCTATTATTAATGCCCGGCGAAAAACCCAGGCAGAGCAGAATAGTAGGATTTCAACAATTTTACTCGCGACGCAACATTTGCGCTATTTGCAGGTCCTGAATGTTATTATTATTACATTACTTTTTTCGATTTTTTGCGGCGACTGTTCGGTTCAGAGTTTTTGTTTTACGGCTACCATAGATTTTTGATTCTTATTTTATGTTTTATCGTCAATAATTTTTTTTAATATGGGTTCATAAGATGTAAATCACTCTGGAGTATACTGAAAGACGATAAACCGAGCCAGAAACATATATCACTGTCTGAGACTTCAGCGCGCGCGACCAACTGAATGAATGAGTTCAACGTTAATACAATGTCCAATCGTATCAGATTGTTGCCGTCATTGTGCAGTTGTTGTTGTAGTAACACTTTATTTGTGCACTCTTTTTTTTGCTATTTCAGTCATTTATTGCAGTCGTTGTTAATTGAACTGATGATTATTGGAGGTTTCGTTTGTTTGTAGTCTGCGTAAAAATATTGATTAATCATTTATTACTGCTGTTACCTGTCTGCTGCTTTCTCATGTACATTGAAGCGACTTCTCGCGTTAATCCCCTTCGTACAATTTTCGCTAATGAGTATTAATTCACTTTCACACAAAAGCTTATATCATAGATGTATATTTGTTTGTATGCATGGCTAGGACAGCGTACTTTTATAAATATTATTATAATTTGACTTCCTTCGTTCTATTATTTTAAAATATTTAATTATTTTTTGTAATTTTTGTCTCCTTTTTCCCCTATTTATATCTGCTGTTCATTGCTTTGTTCATTGGTCATTGTACATTGCTTATCCTTTGTGTAGGGCTTTTGTTGTTGTCTTAAAATTATTGTTGTCACATTAACAATATACAACGGCTACGGACTTGTTCATTTGAAGTCCAGATATTGCTGCGGTTCCTGTTGCTGATGTTTCTGCTGCTGTTGATTATTAAACTCACATAATTTTATTCGTTTTAGATTGCCACATGTTTTACTTTCCCCGAGCACGCAAATCTTCTATTCGAAATCTCTTATTCGCATACACGCACATACACACAACTAACCGCATGCCATTTCATTCGTTCACTTAAACAAAAATTTGCAAGCCTTTATGTTTTATTGCATATTTAAATTGATTTATTTACATTTAAACCAGTTATCGAAGCATGGAACTGACTTAATCTTGTCTTTTTCCCTGGGAAAATCGGAAATATGTATACGTATAGGATACACCATAAGGCATATGATTTTTAATCGTTTTTGATATGTGTAAGCTGGCGATTAGTTGGCCCGTCCACCCTTTCGTACAAATATCGTCCAACTTCTTCTGTAAAACTTCTTGCTTCTATTTCTTATAAAAATACAACTGATATTGGTTTCAATAAAAATAAGATCGTCTTCATGGCCAATTTAAAATCTAAGGCATAATTCTGGCATAATTCCTTGCATTACAAATAAAAATGGGCGTAGTACCGCCTTCAACTATGCTTAATTTAACATAAATGTTTTTATAAATTCTCGGATCTAGTTTACTACAAATTTTTAATATAGACCTGAATTTTAAGTTAGGTATTCACTACAAAAAAGCGCTTAATCGGCACATAAGCACACCCATAATTTGGAAAAAGATTAGACAGATAAAATATAATTTTTTATATGTATGTAATTGATTGGGAGATAATCTCAGAAGTAAATGTTATTCGATTCGCTTGCGATGAAATAAATATTTCGTTGTCTTGTTCCAGCATTCAAATGCATTGAAATTTAAATAAACTATTTTGTCATATACTATATACTATAGCCTGTAGAACAAACTTCTTAGTAAGACGTAAGTATATATGCTATATATCAGTTATATGACAAGTTCACGTATATATCCTTTCCTTTAGATATTCCTCATTTAAAACAATTTCTTATTAATTACTTTTATTTTTAGAACTTAAACTGATTTTCATCTCCAACTTTTAACCCACTGTAAAAAGTATTAATCAAGCAAATTATTTTTTTTGGAGGATTCTATTTTTGAATATTCGATTTATTTCGCATTTATTTACTATTATGTCATATTTTCAAAGCATCTTCTGAAGATCTTCAAAGTTAAGAAATAAATCTTCATATTTTTCAAAGCATGTTCGAAAATTTTAAGAAAATTTTATTCTTTTCTTTAAAGATTTTTATACCCATCACCGAAGGATGAGGCGTATATTCATTTTGTCAAACCGTTTGCCCAGAAGGACAAGCATCAGAGACGCCACAAAGCGCATATACTCTTAATCAGCATTAAACCCGGATTAGATTGAATCATGTCCGTCTATCAGTCTATATAATGTCTGCTTTCAAGGAGAATATAGTTTTCTTATTACACTTGAACGTACTTACAGAATTCTATGTATTTTAATGGTCTCTCCATTCCTATGTTTTACGTTAAGACTTCTCTTATGTAAATTTATATAAAATCTTGAAACATGGGATATGCGTTCTTAATCAAATTTATGCAATATGCCTACAAAATTGAAAAAAGGAAGCTTAAAAACTATGATTTATAGATGTTATTGCCAGTAACTTACAAATTAGGGCTAATATTTAAAGTTTCGGATTTCATTGCGAAAATGGCTTTGTGCTACAACCTATGACAGATATCGACCTAAATTTGGATGTAAAAATTTAAGACAATTATTGAAAATAACAAACTCTACGAAGCATTGTCAAAATCCGTAGTTGAAAAATGCAATTACATTGATCCAAGTACATCTAGACCTGCACCAAGCCACGTTAAGCCAAACTGAATTATTTTGCAAGACTTCAAGTTGCTATCCCTATCGAGATCCATACAATACCGGCGGTCATGAAAACGAGCTGTAAAAAAAAATTCCAAGCATGAATAAAGCACTTAAAGTTCCTTAATTAAACGCCGAGATATGATATTCATAAGTCTCGAAGAAAGCAGAGAAAACTGCTATGCGTTAACCTTAAAAACAGCAAAGGAGAAAGAAAGTGAGAGGAAGACATCTATACAGGAATTTTTCTTAAACAAATTTCATAAGTATGTAAATTCGAAGTCCCTAAAAACCACATCAATAATTGACCTTACGTTCCAACATTACAACAGTTAAGACGATATTTTTAAGCAAGGTTATCCATTAACTACAGAATAGCACTTTACAGCGCCTCTTTTAAAATACGTCGGTCGAAGAGGAGCAGTCGTGAAATTAAATAATCTCATGCATAGTGTTCAGGGATATCTTAAGACCATGCACTGCTTGCGCGAAATTAAGTGATTTGCATACATTCTTGAGTGCTGTGATTAGCAAGCAATGCTTATTTAACCGCCTGTATCTGTTTGGCATCTGCATATGCCTATACAGTGCATTGGCTGAAATCGCAATCGCGAGGGCCACGTAGAATTGTTTGTGGAACCTGGTATTGCGCTGCCTTGGACCCACAAAACGTTGTACTTATTATTAATGCGTCAAATGCGAAATCCTTTTGCTTTGACCCACCGTTTACCCATGTGGCCAGGCAATTTTCTTCCTGGCTAAACTCTGCCTTTTTCGCCTACACCGCCAATGTTACCAGGACGACGATGAGCTTTCGTAACACCACAAGAAGCAGGCATTCCCTTAAATCCATGTTTCATAAAGATGAAATTATCGCCTACAAATTTGCGAAAGAATTTCAATGTTTCGTAAACTTTTCAAAGGATACGTCTACAGCATCTACTCGCCCATGCGACAAAACATTTTATTTTGAAAACAAAAAAATCAGTCTTGCCCATTTCATATTATTGAGTATGCAAATTTAATTCTTTTCCTTTTTTTGCCTTTTTAGAATAACGGCGGTGGATATAAAAGATTCGGTCACGACCGAAAATAATTTTCCTACTTGTTTAATATATTTAAGAAATTGAAATTTTTTTAAAAAGGTTATTTTCAGTTATTTTTACTCTCATTGCCCTTAAGAATTTTATGAAATTCTTTACAAATAAAGAAAAAAAAGTAGACTGACTTGAGCCAGTGAAGGCAATACTTTGATCGGTTTGGACCATTTCCAAAGTCTTTTGCAAATTTGTG
>CCAG010019580.1:0-20350 GCA_001077435.1 Glossina morsitans morsitans | reverse complement strand
AATTAATTTTTTTAACCAAATTATGAAAATTAATTTATTAATCTCTAAAGGACATCTTTCCATGAAAGTGTTCGCAGATAATGCGAACATTTCGTAAATTTTCTCGAATCGGGCATCATTTTTTCATAAATTAAATTTAATTAAAAAATCAATCGCTTTATAATAACTTAACGTAAAGTAAGAAATATCCCTTGATAAGCGATAAATTAATCAAGTTTAGAAAATTAATGCAAATTATTTCACCTTTAGAACAATCCCTTTTAATCTTAATGTATATTATTTCTGACAGTACTGCAATTTCGATGGCTGACATAATACTCTGCAAGACTTTCTACAGTTTTAGTAAAAACGCTTGATATATTTGAAAAAAGGATTAAAGTCTAAGAAAGCGAAATCGGGTGAATGCAATGGAAGAGTCGAAAAAATCACTCCCGACGAACCTCTATGAGCCACTGCATTATTTTGATGAAAATTTCCTTGATTGGAATTCAAGTTGAATCGTAGCAAATGAATCTTGCTTGAACAATTTTTCAAAAAACTTGTCAAAATGGAAAAATGAAGAGAAGATGGGTGACCAAATTTCTGCCTAAAAAAGAGACAACAATAAAAAAGAGACAACAAAAAAAATAAACAATAGGTGTGTACGGTTTCTCTGGTCACTGCAAAAATAGTCACTGTACATTTTTCGAAAAGCAAACGTATTTTTTATTGACTTTTATGATACCTTAAATAATCAAGAAGACAATTATGGGGGTTTGGATGGCCAAAAAATTTTATTTTTTCGATCGATATGATCCGTATACATGTCCTTCAGACTTTTAATGCGTTTTTCGCGAAAGGCAGTATTTGAAAACAGCCAACGACATAACTCAGACAATTTTCATTTTTCTCATTCGAATGTTTTACAGTTTTTTAAAACAATATCATAGGATATTTTCGATTTAAACACTTTTTTATTAACAAAAAAGTGAGTGAGCGGTTTTTCTTCACCCGAAAATTGCATTTTTTCGTTCAAGCTCTTGCCAGATAGATCAATATGTGTAAAAAATCGTACGTGTTTCTCTAGATAAAAGTCTCTAGATACATTTGTTCGTCTTTTTGTAATTTTCTTTTTAAATAAAGCGTGGACGTAGGACCAGAGAGTTCTTGTAAGTCAGAGCCTGGCGCCGCTGAGCATATCCCAGCCCCAAGTTTTTAATTGGATGCATCACGTCGTAAGATTACTTAAATTAATAGTGACTGAGTGCCGCCATGTTTTTATATTTTTCGGAAATCATTTATGTTAGTAGGACATTTAATTGTTTGTTGTGAGCTTATAGCGGCAATTGGCCGGTGGCGGTGAACTTGCCGTGAACGGATAGCTACTGCAATAAAAGATTTGTAAAACCTTAACCATTCGAAATGGAGAGGTAAATGACAGAATATTGGAAAATTGCAAAATGACGTAGAGCGTTTTGGAAAGGTTTTTGCCTTTACAAAATTTTTCGTTTTATATAAAATTTCTGTTGACTAACATATTAAGCTTTTCTTATCACTTGATCGTTATTTTCATTCGTAAAATCCTAAACTTATTCTCGAATTAAGAGTGAAAGTGTGGTCTTAATTAATTTCTGACATTTCTTACTTTACGTTACGTATAAAAATTAGTTAAAAGATTTTTTACATTAAATGTGAATTAATTAAATCTCTTCCCTCTTCCTTGATTGAAGGAGAAGGGATAGATAATTTATAAACATATTTCATCTATTTATCTGCCTTTTGACTGTAAACTCGTTTTAGCTTGTAATTAAAATTATCTTTCAAATATTTCATAAAAACTTTTACATAACGAATTTTTCAAATTGCGATTTCTTTTTCTCGTTGCTCGTTGCCCCAATTGTGTATTTAAAGAATTTTTGTATACTTAAAGCGTAAATAAATAAATGTTGTAGAACTTGCAAAGCATCAATAGAAAGAAACGTATTTGAAAAACGAAAATGTTTTAAGAAAAAAACAAAAAAAGAAAACTAGTTTTTAATATTTTAAGGTACTTCATTATTATGTTGCAATCCATTACATAACTTTCCTATGTAACTCGCGACGCGGCGCACAAAAATGTTTTATTTTTAATTAAATTTTTAAAGGAAAACAAACAAAAAAACCTTACTTTACATATAAAGGTAAGAAAAAAAGTGTACGCCACAAAGAACCATAAAAAAGAACTATTCATAAACATAAATATGATCTTAAGTATTAAATAGATATTAAGTAAACAAAGGCAAAAAAGAAAAAAAAATTAAAAATAAATAATAATAATTATGAAGAAAGAAATTCAAATTTTGAGAACAATGTTTTAGAACATTGTCGCTTGCTCTCTATCTCTCTTCCCCTATTCTTCAAATCAAAAAAAACGAAAAAAGCCAAATTGCACTTCTTTGCAAGTACGGTGTATATGTGTGTATGTGTGTGTGTGTATTAAATCCTCTTTATCGCTAAAATCCCATCACACTGAATCTTTTCATAATTTTGACGTTAAAAAAATATATTTAACAAAAAAGCAAAAAATTAAGAATAATAAGAATAAAAGAAAACAACAACAACAAAAAAACAAGAAAGAAAAAATAATAAACTTTAAAAGTACCTTTTTCGACTTAGCAGTTCAAAATTGCATTAAAGCGTTTCATACTCATGTCACGAACATTTATTTACATCCGGAATAAATTAGAAAAAAGAGAAAAGAAAACATTTAATATCTATCGTACATACAATTACAAGAAATGAAATTTATTTGCAGTATTTTAAAAAAAATTATCAAAAGGAAAAAATTAATTTAAAATTTTTTTCAATTTTTGTGTATTTAAACAAATTTATTATATAATTTCTAATAACCTCGATTTCGTATTCTACAGTAATTCAAGCAATTATTGATTTATTTATATTTATTTTTATGAGAAAACGTAACAAAATTTAAAAAACAAAAAACAAACAGGAAAAAAATTTTCCTCTTTGAATTTATTTAATTTTAATTTTCATGTAATTAAGGATAACTAAAATATAGTACATGGTAAAAATTAAATAAAGTGATTTAAAAATATATAATTTCTGCTTCCTTAGAATACAAAAATTTCAATTTTTTTGCATTCTTTCGCGCCATATCACATCCATCTTTACGACAATCAATCAATCCTTCAACGAATGATAAATTTTTTTAAAAATAAAGTAATGAATAGCAAAACTATTATTATTTATTATCCCGCACATTTTTCCTATCCGCATGATAATTTAAAGGGGCAATAATCTCCATATAAATGTGAGAATATCAATCAATATTTTTAGAAAAATATATTTTAATATCAGTTTCGGATTCTAATCCTTTTGTATTATTACTGTAACTAGTACCAACAATATTCAATTAATTCATCTTTGCTTGTTTCGTTAATGTCACCGAAACTAAAAAATAAATTTGTCACCCCTTTCAAACCTCAAATTGAAAAAATATTTTAATGTTACCTTCCGTAAGACCATAAGATGCACTCAAAATTTGAGTACATTTTTTTATGAAAAAATTTTCTTCTAATCTGAAAAATACAGTATATAGACTAACAAGATGACGTTAATTGATTCAACGTATTAAGCATTAATTAGACGAACGCAATATTATTAATCAGGATATTTATATATATATATTACAAAAATATCGGAATAGGTAAAATTCTTTCTTAACAAACTAACAAAATACTTTCCTAATGAGTACTGCAACGTAAACAACTATGAAGAAAATTCATTTCATTTATTCACTTGATTCACTCTATGCTCATAAAAGTGCATGAACACAAACACAAACTTGGCAACTCTAAAGACAATGTGTTTTTGCGATTTGCTGCGAACGCTATTTAAAATGAAATGTCAAATAAATTCCATTCTTTTATTATAGTAAGAGCGTCATTAAACATTGAATTACACGTGAGAATTTTTTTATTCGAAAAACAAATATATTTAACATGCAAATACTTTAGTTTTATGTGGAGAAAAAGCATAAAAGTATATATTTATACGAAAGTGATCATTTTAAGTAAATAAAAATCGAAAAATCTTCCAAATTTGATAAATAATTCGTTATACCGCTAAATTGAATCGTCGGCAATATGTGAGGTTAATAAATGCGCATACATAGCTATATAGAGAAATAGAAAATAAAAAGACTGTGATTAACCAAGCAATCCGGGGGCATAAAGTGTGTGTCGATGTGTTCGAGCAAAAATTTGAAAAAAAGAGATATAAAAGCAGAAAGGGCAGCGTCGCGAACACGTTTTTCTGCAAAGTGCGGTAAGCAAAAGTTTAAAGAATTTCAAAAAAAAAATTATGTGAAAAAAACGATTCGATATAATTAAAATTGTACTGAAAGGAATACCATTGAATGTTTTAAGGTAAATATCTAAAATTGAAATATACTTATAATGAAACGTTTGATTAAGTAGTTTTTCGAATTGACTAATTGAGACGATTGCTGTAGTGGGTGTGCTTTGAAAAATTTCTTGGAAATTAATATATATACATGTATATATATATATTTTTTTTTTTTTAAACAAAGATTTTAAGTAAAAGTATAAAGGACGTAGGGGCATTTATTGTTAAAATGATAATGATTTGAATCAAAAGAAAAATTCCGACAATTATCTTTTTGATTATTTGGTAAGAAGGTCGTTGCACTTATTTACTGTTAGTTGCATATTCTATAAAGAAAAATAATAGATTTTGTAAATAATTTATAGTGCGTTGCTTTTGAATGATGCTAGCAAGAAGAAAATTTTATCCAGCAAAAAAAGCCATATTTCTTGTAGTAATAAATACGGAATTGCAACGTGTCAGTCAGTGTACCTTTCATTTTATCAATTCCAAAAATAAGAGCAAACGAAAAATTTTTCTCACCAAAATCAAAAAAAGAAACAAAACAACCAATGCACTCAACAAATGGAAATTGTTCTTATATACGTGTATACATGTATGTAAGTTATTCACAAGCATAAAATTGTTAAAATTTGTACACATTCGTTAGATTAAGTTTTTCTTGTTCTTTATTTTTCCTTTCTCTTTCGCATACAATTTTCAACATTAATACTATATATTATATATATATGTAGGTATTTTTCATTTAACCCAATTCATTCATCGGTTTGTGTAGAAAAAAAAAAAAAGCACATGGTTTGACGTTGCAACATAACTCTCTGACTGTCTCTCTTTCTCTCTCCCTCCCTCAAATGTTTTGCTTTTGTAAAACTCTGTTAAAATCTCTCTCACTAGCCAAACACATGTTTTTACTAATTTTACTCTTCGCGTCTAATTCACTTCTTTTTGTGTGTTTTCATATTTGTGGCGGCGTTTTCTTAAAGTATAGTCACATCACCTATCAGCATGAAATGAAAGGTTAATAGAATTATAACATTCCAACGTGAATGATTGCCTTTAGATGCACATCATATTCGATTTAAGAAAATTTAATTAATTGCGACATAATCATAAGAGTCACGAAAGGAATTTATTAAAAGAAAATAAATAAGAATCTTTTTTGCACTTTTAAAGGAAATCCTCTCAAACAAAAATACCTTTAAAAATTGTTAAGCACATTATTAACTGCTTGTGTGTTTAGTTGATTGCTCCGATTGCTTAAAGTTGTAAACGTGTCGATAGCAGATGGCAGACAGTGTCTTATTAGATGATTGCAAAAATTTTGATCACTTTTTCACTAAAAAAAGACATTTATTGTTCAAAATTTGACGTAATGTCTATTAATGTTTGTTTTTTACAACATTTTGGGCAACATGGCAATATCGTGTCGAAAGAACTAATATTGGTTTAGCAGCGCACTTCTCCAACATTGCGGGCGCGCTTGCCGGCCAAGCCATGCTGCAACGATTTCAACAAGTGGTAATCAGGAGGCGCCATGTCTGGTATGGCGGAACTTCCCAACAGCGTATCCTGGACAACTCTTGCTACAAGTCGCCAGAAAATTGCATTTACTTTTCACTTTTAAATCGTTAAACTCAAAACCGACAAATGGGTTATAATGGAGCAGCGTCACCATAAGCCTCTGAACGTGTTTGGTGGGCTTTGGTAGCCTATTTTTTCAAATAAACAAGAAAGTGATGAAAAAGAAAAAGAATTTTGAGCGCTTCATGATTAGTGTCGGCGTACGCTGAATAAATCGTTAATAATATTAAAAGAAAAACTATTACTTTTTGTAAACGGAGGTAAAAATCATCGAACTCTAGCGTTATGTACACCGGTATTTCCCATTTTTTTAATCATTTTTACCTGTAGAAATCGTTGATCAAAGTTTTTGCAAACCCGTAATACCCTGATTAAGGATATTTATATTTTGCGTAAGTGATTTTATAAATTTCCCTAAGGATAAATATGGGCAAAGCATCTTTATATAGAAAATTTTGAAAAAAGGGCATGAATTGCAATAGTTTGATCTTTTATTATGTAGTGTGCAGAAAAAATTATTCTTTTTTTTTTAACATTCAAAAGAAACGAAAACACATGTCGTGGTGCAAACTTAATCCTTTGGATTCCTAAGTTTGTTTTTTTACCTAGCACTAACCCCTTAATTAATTTGCAAAAAATATATTTAAAAAAAAACAAAAAAGATTTCAACCGTATAATTTCGAATCCAGCTAGGCATAGGAATTAGTGTAACAAATATGATTTCAAGCCTCACTCGGTAGGTGTGGACTGGAAAGGATTACAAAAAACCAAACACCAATGAGAAAAAAGCGTTGTTTAAAAATTGGGTTATATGTGTTGGGACATGCAATAAACTCTCGTTGTTGTCTAGGAGGAGGGATTGTAACTAAAGCTTTGAAGTGCTCCATTAAACCGTAACTACTTCATCCAAAAGAATTTTCTTTAAACTTTATGCACAATTGTAGGTTATTCCAGTGCAGCGCATATAACATTGCAGAAAGTGGATTCTTTTACAGACACCTTTCAAAATGATGTTGTCCTTTCAGCACGAAATTCAGCATTTTGTCGACCAGCTGGGGGAAGTGTTGATTGGCAATAGACAATCCTTTCACGGAAATATCTCATCATTTCTTCCGTTAACGTTCTAGGACTCAAACGACGATGGGTACTCGTCTTGTTCATGCAAAAAAAACAAGTCAGTTTACAACGTATGGTGAGCTCCCAATAAAGTCAGTACTTCTGGCCGATAGAAGAATTTGATTTTATTAGAAAAAAAGAATAGCGCTATATATTATGCGCTTCAACGTTTGCTTGAAAAAAAAATACATTTCAAAAACTGGTTTACATGTGTGTTCTATGTTTTTTGAAAACCGTTTACTTTTGCTTCCCTATACGTGGAAAAAAAAGGTTTTAAGTTTTTCGTTTTCAACATTTTTAAGATATTTGCATACAACGTTTTTGGATGAAGTCGCTTCCCTTTCGCTCTTCATCCAGATCAAGCGATTCGTTTCAGCTTGGGAATTTCTTTTTTCTCTTTTTTTATTTACTGTCCACTGAAGGAAGGGGTATGCTCAACACCCAAAAGGAAGCTTCAGAGACGCTATAAAGTATATATATCGTTAATCAGCGTAAAATTTTCAAATGATTAAGCTATGTCTGGCCGCGTGTGTGTGTTTGTTGTTGGCACTCCCCTTGTAGCAAAAATAAAGATGTCGACTTCAAATTTGATAGAAACATTGGAGATTTTTGCACGCAGATTGGAATTGATAATGGGCCAAATTGGTCAGACTAGAAGCCCACAGAGGAGCATAAATTGAACGCAAATCCAAAAGCTTGTGTATTTTTTCTCGTTACTGAGAAATTGCGAAAGTTGGAAGGCTGAAAATTTCCACATTTACTTTACAAAGCACTCTTCTCATTACGTGCAAAAATGGAATTAAATCGGCCATGCCCACCCAAAATAACAACTGATTAAATATTATTTCTTTCCACTTTTTTGAGGTTTTATGCTTATTTATCACAAGGCAAACAAGACAGGACGTTAAAAAATACTTTATACATTTCTCAAATGAAGATATATTATCTGTCTAAAAATGGGTTAAATCTAAAATGAATATCGTCGGCACCGAGATTAATTTTTTCATAATAACCCCAGCGATAATGGGTATCAAATGAAAGAGCTTGGGGAGTAGAATGCAAGAAGCATCGTGATGGGTATGCGCGATTCCGCTTCCGCCGAATATAACTTTTTTACATGTTTAAAGTTTCGTTTAGCCATATCACTTGGATTGGTCACAGTGACCTATTGAACACGGCCACCATATTAGCTCATATAGAACAAATTTTCAAAGTGTCAAAAAAATTTTTTCCCAAGGAATCTTCATAAATGTGATGCACAGTTGGAAGGGTCATTAATCAAGGATTTACGTGATATTAGTTTCGTTTAGCCTCATCATTTGGATTGGTCACAGTGGTTAAGTAAACTTTCACTTTTTCAGCCTTGTATTTGACGTAGTAAAAAGACGTTTTCATATTAAGTTTTAATTAATTAAGATAAAGTCGTATTTTTTTTATAATATTTAAAAAACAAATCCTGAAAGAGTGTTACTTTAACTAAATTTTGTTTTAAATCTCTCCGAGACTCCATTTATCAAAGCTCTTTTAACCGCTTAACAGAGCTCTGTTAACATTTTTTGGTTTGTGACTCTGCTAGTTAAATTTAAATATAACTTCACACCCTTAAAATTGTAAAGTACAATTTTTTTACATCTGCTATAACTTTTACACGATTGCATAAAATGTCGATGCGTTACGATGTGGAAAAATTCCGATGATGGTTATAAGAAACGGAATCGATCTTTAATTGAATCATGTGTTTGGTAAAATGTAACATAAATTTTTCCCCCCCATCAATATGATAAACTTTTTTGAAATTATTTATCATTATTAGCTAATTTATTAATGTAAACATAACGAAATAAATATCTTTTATTATATTTTAAAGTTTGACAATATTCGATATGGACTCAAGACTTTTAAATGTTATTTATGATGATCCATTTGATGGCAATTATGCCAGTTATAGTAATGAGACAGATTTTTGGTCAAGCGGGAGCGAGTAAGTAGTGAAAATTCAATATACTGGGAATCTGTTATTAAATTGCTTTTAAAAATATTATTTATAGCACAATGGGTTTGCAACTTACGGAGACCTTGCATGGTATATTACCAATAGCACCCACAGAAGATTTCCACAAGGAGAATATACAGAATTTAAACAAAAACTTGGTAGGTTTTGGAGAATTTGGATTCGGAAGTAAAATTTTAAATGGACAAAGAAAACAATTTATATTAATTGTTTTTCTATACCTTCTCGAAAATGAAACCATTTTCAGTTTAATTATCAAGATTTTGCTGAAGAACGCGTAACAGCAAATGGAGCCGTCGATTTAATAACAATCGACGATCCTATTACCGATTGTGCCGATATAATAAAGAAGGAGCGAGAAAGCAATGAAAATTACGATGACGAGGCCTTAGCCACATACGACCAATGCAGTAGTAATGAGACATTTAGAACTCGCACCGACAGCTCCTCCATCGGTGATTACGAATCGCATTCTAGCGATTACGATGATGAGGTAGCAAATGATTTCGATAATCGTCCGAGTGGAACGCAGCAAATTTCGGAAGAATGTATATTACAGTCGAGTGCAGATGACTTACTTCTAGAAAATTTTAATAGATTTTCACCGAAATTATCAGTGAACGTTGGTAAAACACGTACTATCAGCAATAATTCTAATGTTTCTGACGTCGATGGCTTAGGTTTAAGTATTGACGCAAATAATTTTGATTTGGCTGAATTTATAACAAAAGATGACATAGGCATAAATTCAACGCTGGAGCCCTTAATCAATAAAGATTCTGGCTCGAGAAACGCAATTTATTTACAACCTTCAACAGTTCAGGTAACATCATCGAAACATGGCGATGAGTGTGATTCGGATTCGGATATTATTGTGGATATTGAGACAGTAGAAAACGATGAAAACGCTGGATTGAAACCCATCACTGAATTATTGAATCCCCGTTTAGCTGCGGAATTTCCAAACGAAGACGACAATGCTTATGTGGATAATATTAAAGCAGATCCGTCGTGGAGTCCACCATACAATGGAAAGAAATTGGAACCTCCATCAAAAGAGGTGAAAAAATATGTTCATACATCATACAACTAATGTGTTATTAAAATTTTTAGGTTAAATGTGTTCAGCAAAAGTATTCAATACAAAGCTTAAACAAAAAAAATGGGGAAAAACTGAAAGAAAAATCGTGTGAATCCAAATGTAAGTCAACACAAAAATCAACTAAGGCTTTGCCGAAAAAATTAAACAAACCAATAAATAGCCAAACTAATAGCAAAACATGCGAAAATACAAAATCCAAAGTAGGCGTCGGGATGGGCGGGAAAAATTTAGCTTTAATAAAACACGAACGCGACAGTATAGCAGAGCAAAAATTGCCAGACAAAAATATTTCTAACCGAGATCCCAGACACACAGTGCAGGTTGTCAAATCTGAACAAAAGTCGCCAGAAAAGTTAGTGAAAAGGAAACTTAATATCGAAGAATATAAAAAAAGACGTGAAGAACCACAGTCATCTAAAAGCACAGCGAATAAGGGCAGCACGCTGGATATACATAACAAGGTGATTAAACTGGAAAAGACAATTGAGGAGGACAAACGTCCTCAAATAGTCGGTACCAACTCAACAACCCCTAGCACTAACCACAGCGAAGAAGTGACATCTATCGTGAAAAGCCTTAAAGGGAAACAATCTGCTCCAGTTGCTGATCCTATAACTGAAGCCAAGAAAAAAGTTTTACGTATGCAGGAATTAAAACGAGCTCAACAGTTACGTATTATAGATTCTACAATATCAGCCAAAGTGCCAAAAGTAACAAAACTGTTGCCATTGAGAGAAATTGTTAAAGACACACCTTACTTGAATGAAGAAGAACGCAAGGAATTAAATGCAAATGTGTCAAATAAATCTAATCGTGAATATGAGGAAATTATAATCGAGTCAATCGGTTGTAATACGGATATATCTATACCACCTTTATCCAAATCAACTACAATGACTGTCAATAACCCCTCACGTTCTATACTTAAATCGACGGCATTGCTTTCTACTATTTCGAATACCTTCCAAAAAGTAAAAGCTTCAGAAAATGTGCGAATATCGACGAATTCCCTAATAACTAGTATACAGGATGTTGTTGTTAAGAAGAGTTTTCCTATAGAAAACGAAGGATTGGGTAAAGGCGAATGTAAAAATTCTGGTTTAAAAAATGTTGGTAAACCTGCTTATCATGGGGAGGATAAAATAATAATGCACTTACGTAAGGATAGAATACGAAAGCCAACCTCCACAGTTGGCGCACAAACCGATTTGCAACCAGAATTTCCACCATTGTTATTGCTTAGAAGTAGTCACAAGCGTAAGTCGCGTGGTCGACTGCGAAAACATGGCAAACGTAATTACCGGAAAACTCAACACCACAGCCCATCCGCTTCGTCATCTATTTCTGAGGATTCGTCCCCTTCACAACGTTCAAATAGCTCCAAGTCCTCGGAATTCTCCCGGGCGAATTCATGTCGATCGCGAGATGAAAGCTACTCTTCTTCGGTGGAGCGAACGCGTACATACGATAGTGCCGTTGGCACGGGTGGCTATTCTTCTCGCAGCAGTCGTCGACATCGTAGTTCGATTAGTTCCTCTTACTCTGAATCAGTTGATCAAGTGGCAAGTTATCGTCGACACCGCCGCACCAGCTACAAACAACGGCCACGCAAACGTTCTCGTTCACCTTGCACTTCTAGCACAGACACTTCCGACTACGAACGATCTCACAGTCCAACCTACTCTAGACGTTCGCGTTCACGTTCGAATTCCCGTCATCGCGTTCGATCGAACTATAAAAGCAGTAATACAAACAATTGCTTTAGTAATAACGTTCCGCAACCTGCGGTAGAAGAGCGTCGCATTGTCTACGTTGGCCGCATCGAACAGGAAACTACCAAAGAAATTCTAAAACGTAAATTCTTACCCTATGGCCACATCAAACATGTTAGCATACATTACAAAAATACTGGGTAAGGGATATTCATTCGAAATGAAATGAAAAAAAGATTTTAAAATGAAATGTTTTCTTGATTCAGAATGAAATACGGTTTTGTTACCTATGAACGGGCTCAGGATGCTTTTGATGCAATTGATAATAGTACTCGCGATCCGCAAATTAAAATGTACGATGTAAGTTTCGGTGGTAGGCGTGCATTTTGTCGTGCTTCTTACGCTGACTTAGGTAAGTTATTAATGAAAGGCTCTTGAGAAATTTACTTAATTCATTTCTTAATCTCTTACAGATAATGCTGGCGTTAATGCCTATCAAGCCTATGTATATCCAAAGGCTGCAACGAATCTACCTAAAAAGGAAGATTCATTTGAAGTTTTACTAATGAAAATGAAGGCTAAGCTTAATGCTAATAAATCATCCGAGAACGTTACTAAGGGCAGTAAAATTTGACGAATATATTTACGGATAAAAACAAAAGTTAAAATTACGTTTTGGTTTTAAAGTTCATTATAAATTTAAGCTTTTGCCAGAGACATTTTGTTAATGTTTTCAGTCTGATTTTCTACTTGTCTTTCACCTTATCATTATTATCCACATTAATTTGCGTAAATTTAGAAGATTGTATTTGCAGTAAGTGCACTGGTTAATAATGCAGATGACTTTAGATTTAGCCCAACTACACAGCTAAGAGTGAAGAAAGAAATTTTCTAGCCCTAATCGCTAGACTTATTTGTTATGCTGTCGATTTGTCTTGACGGTTAAGACGTAGGGCTCGACATTTTTCACCAATTTCCTTATTTTTTATTTTAGGACAAATTATCAAGTACCAATTCTCTTTTTCAATTATGTATTTTTTTCGCTCACTCAATATCAAATCAGACGATGTATGAGTAAATACTTTTCTCACACAAAAGACTTCAATAGCTTGACTCACTCTATAAGTAATGAGATAGGTATTGGCATTTTATGTTAGTAGTCGGGTAGTTGATAAATAAACTCATGTCTCAATGGTTTCCAGATTAGTTACATATGCACAAAGTCATAAAAAAATGCTGTATTATTGCGCGGTACACTTAGCAAAACAACTTCTTTTTTTTTTTAATATGTAAGTGTTGAGAGAAAAGACTTGAGGTTGGCCGCGAAATTCGAAAAGATTGAAGGGATATTTTGCCATGATTTTAGCGCTGTTTTCAAGTATCAAAGTAGTCCTTTATGTCTTCGTGTGTTTTATTGATACTATCTATAGAAATGTGATATTATGAGATGTGTATTAAACAAGCAGTACATACACGCGTTGATGAGAGTTATTTGTTAAAGATAAGCTTCCTTATTATTAATCCCTATATAAAAATGCTTTTATTTCCTTCCATATTTCAATCAATTTTTAAAAAGTATGCAGACAAACCAGTAACAAGTGGAAAATGATTAATTTGCAATTTAGAATAATTTTTCAAGTTTTTTAGTCAATGCAATACTTTTACTAAATTATTTCAAATATGCAAAACTAACAATCCTTTTGTTTGTCGAGAAATAAGATTTGCGTATTGAATTAAAAATGTTTCCTTTTTTTTTTTTATATGTTGATTTTAGTTACGAGTCATTCATTTCAATCTGAACTGAAAAAAGAAGAAATCAACCGAAACTTAACTGTTGATAATAAACCTTTGATATTAGCTTGTAATTTACTTTTTATATTTATATTTTCAATATTTGTTTTTATATATATGATCATTTTCGTCTCAAATTGCAAGTAGAAAAAATGAAAATTTATTATTTTCTACATTTTTCGAAAAATTGAGGAATTAGTGTAAGTGAGAGAAAAATCCAAAAGGAAAATAAAAAAAAAAAGTAAAGTGAAATGAAGTCATGTACAATTCAATAGAAGCAAACAAAAGTAAATCTAAACTTTATATTATTATTCTTTACTTTTTATACTAAATTTTATAATAAATTAATCTCTTACAAAACATTGCATTGAAATTGCCTCCTACACAGACAAATTTGGAATTTTCTTTAATGAATTCGAGAGAAAAGAATGAAAATCAAAGTGAAAAATAATCGACAACGTGAACTTTTCTTCATGTTCTTCTTCGTCACTTTTTATCTATTTTTAATTGTACATAATCTAATCAAACCAATAACGCTAATTTTCAGGTGCGTTTGCGAATGACTACATAATGCGCTCGAATACATTTTCGCCATGGAGGTAAGTATCGAAGAACGATTTCTTCTCGTATGTTTTGCTTTTCCAATAAATGAAAATGCTAGAAAAGAATTGTGTTCTATTAAAAAACGGCCGTATAAGTCCATAAGACGGATCTAAAGATGACGATGCCGAGTGCTAGCACAGGTAGAAAAAGTAGAGTAGTGGCACAAGAAACAATAATTTCGGATATTAAATTTTTTTACCAATTGTTTGAGGCTTTTCTTCATTGCGAGCATGTAAGTGAGCAGACCGCTTTCTTTTTTTAACCACATATTCTTAATCGATCGAGGAATGTTTGTGTCAAATTTCATTTATCTATATTGTGCAGAATTTTAGAGCTTTAAAACACAAGCCCGTCGTACAGATGGGTGCCATAAATCTAGTGTTGAACAGACTTGAGGAGTTGTAACTATTCATTGAAAAATGCATATTCATTCAATTAAACAGGAGTCCGATTGTACTCGATTAAAAATATTCAATGAAAAATTTTCATTCATTTGATTGCACTCAAAAGTATCTGCTATCTTATTCTTACTATCTAGGTCAACATTTTTTGTATATGCTCTCATGCAGGCAAGCTTAAGCATGCAAATTTTGTTGCATATTTATAAAGCATAATAATTAAGGGGAAAGAAACAATAGTGTGTGTATACAAGTTCTCGTAAAAAACCGCGGGCGTTTCTTGTCTTAGCGTTAAAATATCACAAAAATCGCTAATTTTAACAGGATACTTTGATATTTTACAACATTGCTTGCTCACGCGATCGTGATTGCTTTACTTGCAAAAAAAAAGTAGTCATAAAATCAAAGCTCTTGTAATTAAAGGACGTCTTTGCGAAAAATATTAATAAAACAAATTTAAAAATAAATGAATAAAGGGAATTGATTTGATGTTACTTTCTTTGTTATAAACAAGTATTGTTACTCGCAAAATTCGTGCAAATTCTTGAAAAAGCGATGGCGGTCAAATAGATAAACTTTACACGAACGTAATTTGCAAATCGGGAAGGAAAGAACATTATGTTTTCAACGTCAGTGAAAGAATGTCGAAGGCCCATTGACCATATCCATGCAAAATGGAAACTAGTGTTAAAAGGGTTTTAATTAAGGCAATAATATCGTGTAAGCGTTGTTATTGTATTTCGATTGTGGCATATGAATAAGTTTTAGGAAATATGTAGTGGAAATATTAATAGTAGTCATATGAAAATTTGCTTAAAAGGATATGTGTACGTACATCGGGAGTAGCTAATAAATCTTATGCGTGTCAAAGTAAAGTAGAAATATTTAGTAAAGTTATATGAAAGTGTGTGCGTAAGTATATCGGTTAAGTAAATTAAATGTGTGATAGAGTTAAATAAAATTCTCCAAGGAATATGTCGAATACAAAAAACAAGATGTACGATGCCGGTTAATGTAATAAGTAAGTAATATTTTCTTAACTTTTATTCAAGCTTTTCATATTTATTTTATTTATAAGAAAGTTTGAAGCAGACGCCGTTGACAAGTTAATAGTAGTAGCAAAGAATTGCTTTAAACATAGAGCCATCCTTTAGAGACCGATCACTATAAGTGTGCAGAATAGATTAAATTAAAGCTTAGCAAGAATCGTCGACATACAACGACAGAGAGAGACAGAGGTAGATAATATGGCCGCAATTGTAGCGCGCGTAACGTGTATTGAGCAATTTGCATGTGTATGAAAACACAAATTTTCAATAAACGGCAGACTTATATGTTTGTTATATGAAAAATATCGTCGTTATCATCTCCTTGTTACTTGTGTATATATACGAAAATAGTCTATTTCCTGGCAAGTACATATTAACTTGTGCCATCATGTCGTTTGAACGACAATTTATTTGAAAAGTTAGTATCAAATGGTTAAAATTAACTTTTCAATTTTTAATTTGAATTTATGTCTATATTTATAACTCAGCTGCACACTGTTGCAGGCATGTGAGTTCAGTATGGTCGGAAAAACTGTGCGTATGTAGAAAATTAATTGGTATTATAAAACATGTAAATTGTGTAGGCTTTCAAAAGGACAATTGTTATTTAACTCACACAAGTGATTAGTTATCGAAAAATAAATCAGGTTTTTTAAACGAAAAATGGGGTTACATTAGTTTTGGCAAAATGTGTGCAAAACATGTAGAAGAAAGCTTCAGGGACAACATAAAATATAGCATAGAATCCGGAATCGATTTGGGCATAGCTGCGTTATATTTGCTATAAACATCCTTTTGGTCGTAGAACCTAAAACATCGACTTCACGTTTAGAAAAAACATAACAAATTCTTGTACATTGGTTGGTATTTAAAATGAACCTATAAAATAACACTATACTGATAAGCTGCTACAGATATAATGACAAGAATATTTTGCCCGCATAAGCTGTAGGTAATCGTAAAGTGCCTGTAGAGAAATGGAATGAAGCATCAAACTTTCATTTTTCTCGTTTTCTTTTTTAGAGTTTATATCTAGGATAAATATGGTGCGTATACAAGATTCGGTACTAATCGAATATAATCTTCTTACGGGTTAAGTCAAACATTAAAATCTGATTGCATTTTATTTGGTAATATTCACAATTAACACAAGTAACTTAAACTTCCGCTGAGGGAATGTAGGCGGGACAAGGCTCGCCCCGAAATAAGATAAACCTAAGCTTTCGAAATTTTGATTACAGAAAAATTTGAAAAATATTAAGATCCTATCAATAAAGCATGTTATTAACGAAATTGTTACCGCAAGCCTGTTTTCTGTGGAAGTGATCTGACAAATTCATTCGTCTACGCTTTAAGTGACTCTAGAATCAATCAGCATAAAACACTGATGAGCACAGTATAGCATTTGGAGAGTGTATATTGCAAAATTTAAATGGGCGTATATCCAGTATGATAATTTTAATCTCTATAGTTTTCAGAGAAGTTGAAAGCTGACTAACACTAACTTGAAGAGAAAAGTAGTTCCGAACAAAGTTAATATTAAAATTTGTTATGAAAGCATAAAACTAGACTTAAGGGAATATTCTAATCTTTAGCTATATAAGAAATATTTTACGTTTGGAAGAAACGGATTTTGAAAGGGAAACTTGGTAAGATATCCTGGCTCTGCTAGGTACATGTCAGAAAATATTGAACTTTCATTTCATTTATACCCATGCATATTGGAGACTAACTACCATTTCATTTATTTATGTAACTTCAGTATTTATAAAATGAACTACACCTTAAGATCACTCAGTAACGTTTTTTCATATAATATTTGTATTAGTTTAACTAATTAATATTTGAGAATGATGTGATGAATGAAAAGATGACTATCGCGATTTTAAATTTAGATGTTCCGACCATACTTTCAGACCCCTATTGGAGATACTACCTTTACTGCCTTTATTAAGCACAATTAGCAGTTAGAGATGAAAAGGAGCATTTTATTATAATTCTGCCTCAGTGATGAAATATTCAATGAAACCCCTGTATTTTCTATACATAAACTTCAAAATGTTTGTTTGCGTATCTACAAGAAAAAGAAAAAAAATTGTTTTGTATTTTACTCAATGAAAGGAAATACATCATGCGCACTCACTGCTTTCGTTAGTGACATCAAAACAAAATTCAACATATGAAAATATATTCAGTTATCCTTTAAAACTCTTTTATGAAAGATCTCGTAGCGGATAAAATGTGTGGATTTACTTAAGAAAACAAAAAAAAAAAAAAGAAGAAAGAAAACAATAGATGTGGGTTTCCATAAGAAATATAAGTAAATATTTACTTTAAAGCAATTAAAAGTTCGACAATAAAATGCAGAGATATCGCGCATATTTGTGAGCAGCAAACTTGATGATAAAAAAGAAATTTGCTTTGCTCGAATAATTATAACATAAAACTTCTTTGAATTGAATTTGATTTCAATTAAAAAAAAACAAAGAACTTGCATTAATTATATTATGGATAAAAATATATATGGATGTTTTAAAGTGTGTTAAAATGTTTGTTTTTTTTGTTTTTTACCATCAAATTGCTAGAACTCTATGGGTTTGTTTGCTTATCATGGACGGATACAAATAAATGTTTTCATTCCTGCGAATTTCATGTTGGACAGAGCGCACTAGTACGTATAAGTGACAATTAAATGGATTTTAGTTTATTGAATCATTGTTGAACTAAAGCCAACAACAACAACAACAACAATAACACATCCATGACAGAACGTGTCTTGCCACAAAGAAACTTTAGATTATTTCAATTTAATGAACAAATAGTTGAACGAACTTTTTGGCAAAGAACTTTACATACGTGGTAACCTTATAAATAGATATGGGGAGTTTATAAGGCATTTCTGTAGAGAATGAACAAAAGACAGTACGTAGTTGAATTCAAATTAAATGAGCTTAGGATTCTAAATATTTAAAAAAGGAGTTAACTAACCGATATTTCGGTTTTGGAGTAAACCCGGGATGGCTAACATGGAGCAAATCTACGATGGCTAATACCGCAAGCAAGGATAGAACATAAAAATTGTGAAGTTTGGCGTAACTATGCTTTATATCTTAAGGCTAATCTGATGTGCTTTTCCCACGCGGCTCTGATAAATATTTATGCTAAATTTATTTCTGATCCCCGAACTTTTTTTGTGAAGACAATTAATGTGTGTGATCTGATCGCAGTCTCTGATGTGTTTTTAAGATATTCCAGGTTAAATAAATCGCAATCCCCATTCCCAGCCCCATTTTTTTCTGGAGAGAATATCACTATTTAGCATAAGGAAATTGCGGTCTTTCTACCACATCTCGATTGAATCACTTTTCTCCTACCCGTTATCTAAAGAATACCATCGGGTTATGAAGAAGCATTCGAGGACATAAGTAAATCGTAATTTTCCTTGGTAAACTGTAATTGATTCACTTTTTGTACCGTACACCGCTTGTGGTACAGGGTATATTAAGTTAGTGCGGACATATGTAACACGTAGAAAGTCTTAACAAGAATTCATCCTTTATTATATCGATGGATTCACAATCATAACCTGAATTGATCTAAGCCTGTCTCTCCATGTAAATTTGTGTTCAAGTTACAGATAGCAATTTTTGAACTCCCTCCCATATAGCGAAAACTGAAGTTCGTACGACAAAAAGGTACACTTTTCAATGCTTCATCATGAAAATTAATTTATCATGAAAGTAATTTCACATAGAACTATGAACTGGACTAAATTTGGACTATCTCGGCCTATTTTTTAAATCCTACCATAGTAAAGATTTTCACCAATAATTGATTCTTTGTAGATCAGAAAAGTCTAAGTTTCAATATGTGGTGATGAAAATTGACCCGTAATAATAATTTCATACCAAAATAAGAATTGTGCTAGACGTTGTGGCGTAGGGTATTGAATGGTCGGCCTTGCCCGATTACAATGTTCTAACTTGTTTCTATTCACTATTATTAGATTGCGCAGCATAAATCTATAGTTTTGATTAACGCAGCGTATTAGGTGCACTAGTACTTGTCGTTTTCCTCCCTATTGTCGGAAGCAAAAACCTGAAACTGCTTGCAAACAAGATAGCAAATAAATTTAATATAAAAGTAGTGATATGAGTTCATATGAGTTCTTAAGTAATCTACTGAAAAGGTCATTGATGCTTAAAAAAGGAAATACGTTACACTTGAGTGCCTTTTAATATAAGTTCATTCGCTTCCTATCTACAAGTAAGTTTTAGTTCACTTAATGGGTGTAGGATTTCGTGTTTCAAATAATAAATTAAGTCAAACTATTGGCAGGGGGATTGAGAATTTTTCATAAGTAACTTGCGTGTACGATGAGAGACATCTAACGAAAGTCCAATTGAATTTTCAAATTCGAAACTTTCATTGTTTGTCACGCAATAAATAAACCGTAAGCATTTAAATTAATTTTGGTTTGGCAATAATCCAATAAAGGTTTTATGTTATTCGTTCATTTACTTGCGGCTGCTAAGCTTGCATATCCTATTGCATTTTCATGCTTAACTGTCAAATTAACCTCTATGTAACAATTACAATGT